>JASFAX010006965.1:0-28807 GCA_030737875.1 Allium sativum | reverse complement strand
GTTATATATGTGACTATGACGCAGGAATTTAATATTTGGTAATTTAGGATCACAGATAGATCCATGTTTGCTCTGATTTGTTTTATTTCTAATTTACACATTATTTGTTATACATGCGAACATGACAAAAGAATTTAATGTTGGGTAATTTAGCATCACAAATAAGATCCAATTTTGCTCTTCTAATATTCCTACATTTAGGACCTAACAAGAAATATTAGGTTTAATGTTTTCGAACTATGGATTAAGCAATCTACTCTCATGAACTATAAGTTTTCTTTTTTGTCAATGTAATAAAGTTGCACAAAAGTTGGGTTATCTCATTGTCTAAAACAGTTAACAAAAGAAATAGTTTGTAATTTAGACACTTCGTCATTTAACATGGAGTCCTATCCTCTATAAACAAATTTCCAATTCGCTGAAAGTTATTATATCTCATTCTTTATTTATTTTGTTGCTACCTCAAAAAACATATTATGAGATTGACAAAGTATAGATGGATGTACCAAAAATGAAGATAAAAGTTATTTAAAGGTAAGCTTGCCTTCACTATCTTCTGTTTTACAGATAGTCATCAGTTAACAGAGTAAAAAAGATAATTATTTGCTCACATTTGGCCTAAAGCTTACTGGGTACAATTAGTACGAATCAAGCCTCCATTATGGAAATCAAAATTTTGCACCCTGATAATGGATACAAAATCTCATCAATTTAGATCACCAAAGACCACTTTACTATAGATGAAAGCATATTCTTGAGCAGTATCACGATATCCAAAGAAGAATATGTTGAAGTATGCGATACTATGTGTTAGATTGAGGAGGATATTTCGGGATATTTCGAATATTTAGGATCTGGAGGATATTTTCAGATCTGGAGAATATTTAGGATTTGGAAGATATTTAGGATCTGGAGGATATTTCGGATCTAGAGGAAATTTTGGGAATTTCCATGTACTTCCCTATGTCTATATAAGCTACATCGGATCCAAAAGGAGGAGGTACAGCAAAATCAAGAGATTAGATCGAGGTTTATTCTAATTAGGGATTAGGCAATCCTAATCTTCTTCAATTCCTTTCTCCACAAAATCAAATTTTTCTAGTAAATTTGATCATTGTAATCAATCTGTTATACTCTTCTATTGATATTAATAAAGGTTTCTCTCTCAAAGTGGACGTACACTGACAAGACGTCAGTGGAACCATTATAAATCCCTGTGTGATTTAGTTTCTCGTTATTGCTCTATTATTTCCATTGTTTGGTGATTGTTGATTGGCTTGGATAAGATTGAGATTGTTTGATTGGTTGTTTTTGCACTATTACCACGATTTCGTTTTCGGCGGCGTTGGGGATTTTTTTTTTTTGATTTGAGCGGTCTTGAATCAAAATTTCTCCACAACATTTGGTTTCAGAGCATTGGTGTTGGTAGAAATGCCAGAATCAGGTTCAAATAATCCATCAATAGTTGGTCCAAGTGGTGTAGCTCCTTATGTACGTGGTTCGTACACAGCTACTGGTTCACAATTGGTTATCGACAAGTGGAATGGCGATAATGATTTCGAAAAGCGGCAATGAAAGATGAAAGCGGTTCTTAGGCGGAATCGGGTACATCGGATGGTGTTTGATACACATTTATTGCCAGAGGACATCTCATATGTGGAGAGAGAAGAAATAGAAGAGTGGGCATTCACTACACTTCAACTTGCCATGAGGGAGAATGTTATTTCCGAAATTAGTGGTGAAACGACTGCTAAAGGTATTTGGAACAAGTTGGAGGAGTTTTATATGAAGAAGTCACTCACAAATCGACTGATCTTGTTGCGGACTTTCTTTACCTACAAAATGAAGGAAGGAACTTCGCTAAAGGCACACTTAAATGTGTTTGATGATTTGCTAATGAAGATGAAGGCGGTAGATTTGAAGATTGAGGAGGAGCAGAAGGCAATGATATTGTTATGTTCATTGCCTGAGCGCTATACTGGGTTCTCAAACAATTTGATCTATGGCCGGGATACATTGACTTTAAATGATGTCAAAACGAGTCTTCTTAGTGAGGAATTGCGAGATAAGATGAAGGAGCTGAGTGATGGTAGTAGTTGTGCTGGTAATGGTCAAGGTTTATTTGCGGAGAAAGAAAAGTCAGAGAAGAAGGGAAACCGGGGCGTTCTAAGTCTTAGAAGCCCGGTGGAAGAGGAAAATCAAAAGAAAGAAATGGCAAGTGCTTTATATTTAAGAAACCTGGTCACTGGAAGAATGATTGTCCAGACAAGGGGAAGAAGGAAGTAGCATCTTCATCAGTTGCGGTGGAGAGAGATGTTGGTGAGGGAGACGTAGATGTTTTGTCGGCAGTAGCATCAGATGTTTCGGGCAGCGATTGGTTGCTTGATTCAGGGGCTTCATATCACATGACGCCTAATAGGAATTGTTTTTCTTCTTATGTTGAATGGGAAGGAAAATCAATTGTTATGGGAAAAGGTGCAGTTTGCAAGTCGAAGGGCATTGGATCCGTGCAAATTCCGATGTCTGATGGAGTAGTTCGTACTCTCACTATTGTGCGCTATATTCCGGGACTACGAAAGTCACTTATCTCTTTGGGACAGTTGGATTCTTTAGGTTGTAAGATCACCATTGAGAGTGATAGCTTGAGGGTTTTGAAGGGTGCGCTTGTGGTTATGAAGGGTGCTAAAACTCATGGTATCTATTTGCTTCAAGGAGTGACCGTGGAAGGCGAAACTTGTGTCAGTGTTGATAGTTCTCGTGGCTTAGATGCTACACGGTTGTGGCATTTGAGAATGGGTCATGTCTCAGAGAAGAGTTTGGATGTTCTTCGTCGAAGGGAGATGATTGATGGTGAGAGTTTCAGCAAGTTGGAGTTTTGTGAGGAATGTGTCATGGGGAAACAAACTAGAGTATCATTCGGTGAAGGAAAACATGATTAAAGAGGGATTCTTGAGTATGTGCACATAGATGTTTGGGGACCAGCGCCTGTAGCTTCTTTGGGAGGAGCAAGATATTATATTTCTTTCATTGATGATTTTTCTCGGAAGGTTTGGGTGTATGTAATGAAGGCCAAGTCGGAGGCATTTGCAAGATTCAAAAAAATGGAAGGCTCTTGTTGATAATGAGAGTGGAAAGATTTTGAAGGTTCTTAGGTCCGATAATGGCGGCGAATATGTTTTCTGAGAATTTCGGAATTTTTGCAAGCATCATGGTATTCAGAGGCATTTTACTACACCGGGAGATCCGCAATCTAATGGAGTGGCGGAGAGAATGAACCGAACTCTACTAGAGAAAGCTCGATGCTTGAGATTGACATCGGGTTTGTCTAAGGGATTTTGGGCCGAAGCTTTGTCAACTGCGTTGCATATTATTAATCGGATTCCGTGCTCGGCTATTGATAACAAAATTCCGGAGGAAGTGTGGAATGCGAAGAGCATTGACTTGAGTTATCTTCGTGTATTTGGCAGTCCTGTTTATGTGCATGACCCGGGGAATGATAAGCTCTCACCTAGAGCTTTCAAAGGGATTTTTCTCGGTTATATGGATGGTGTCAAAGGTTATCGGATTTGGAATCCGGAAACGAAGAAGGCTATGGTTTCTTGTCATGTTACTTTTGATGAGTTGGCTATGTTCAAGGAGAACGAAGGCTCATCAGATGTTCCGAATTTGGTTCATGGCGAATCAAAGGAGAAGGAAGTTATTCCCACTTTCAGGCCTAGAGAGAGTAGAGTTGTTGGAGGTGCTTGCGAGGTAAATGCGGTTGATGTTACATCACATAGTCCACAAGATTCCTCTAGTAGTGTTGGTGAAATGCATGAGCCTAGAGAAGATTCAGTTCAAGGTGGAGCTGAAGAAAGACCGGGTGATGGCATTGCTACTTGGGCTGGTCGTCGTGCTATAAGGCCACCCGAAAGATATGGTGATTGGAACTATCTTAGATTTTATGAGAATTTGGACTATGCTCTTCACGTAGTCCAAGATGAGCCGATGGACCTTGATGACGTCATGGATTCGAGTGATAGCTCGAAGTGGATTTGCGCCATGGAGGAAGAGATGCAATCGTTGATAAAGAACCAGACTTGGGAGTTGGTTCCACTTCCTCAAGGAAACCGTGCTATTGGGTGCAAATGGAAATATAAGGTGAAGGACAATGGAAGATACAAAGCTAGGTTAGTGGCTAAGGGGTTTGCACAGAGGAAAGGAAAGGAGTATGATGAGATCTTCGCACCAGTTGTGGGGCATACTTCTATCCGGACATTACTTGCATTAGTTGCTATTTACGACTTGGAATTGGAGCAACTAGATGTGAAAACCGCCTTCTTGCATGGAAACTTGGATGAAGACATCTACATGGAGCAACCAGAAGAGTTTGTTGTAGAAGGTAAGTCAGAACTAGTTTGCAAGTTGAAGAAATCACTATATGGTTTGAAGCAATCACCTAGGCAATGGTACAAAAGATTTGGTCATTTCATGCTTGAAAGTGGCTTCCATCGAAGCATCAAGGATGCTTGCATTTATTTCAAGAGGTTAGAAAATGATTGTTGGGTGTATTTACTCTTGTATATGGACGATATGCTCATTGCTTCTAAGGACAAGGAAGAAATCAACAAGTTGAAAGAGAAATTAAAGGCGGAGTTCGAAATGAAAGATCTTGGAGAAGCAAGGAAGATTTTGGGCATGAAAATTGAAAGAGATCGAAAGCATTTTGAGCTGAAATTAACTCAAAGGAGTACATTAAGAAAGTGCTTTGCCGGTTTAGCATGGAGGATGCAAAGGCGTCAAATACACCTTTACCTTTGCATATAAAGCTTTCGAGTAAGGGATCACCTATCGAGGAGAAAAACAAGGCTTATAAGGAAAAGGTGCCATGTGCTAGTGCGGTTGGAAGTTTGATGTATGCCATGGTGTGTACAAGACCTGATATTGCAAAAGCCGTCGAGGTGGTTAGTCGGTATATGGCTAATCCGGGGAAATCACATTGAGAAGCTGTGAAGACTATATTGAGATACTTGAAAGGCATAGCATCTCATGGTCCTGTTTTTGGTGGTAGTGATGGATTGAGTTGCAAGTTAGTTGGTTATTGTGATTCGGACTACGCCGGTGATAGGGATCGGAGGAAATCAACTTCCGGGTATGTCTTCACACTTGGTGGTACGACCATTAGTTGGAGATCGAGATTGCAAACCGTAGTTGCTTTATCCACTACGAAGGCGGAGTTGATAGCCGCTGTGGAAGCGGCAAAGGAGGCACTCTATTTGAAGCGACTACTGTGTGACTTGGGTTTCGAACATGAGAGTATCAATGTTCGATGTGATAGCTAAAGTGTTATACATTTGGCAGAGAATTTGGCATTTAGCTCACGAACGAAGCATATTGAAGTGAGAGAGTCATTCTAGTAGCCATGGACGAAGACAAGCAAGCATGCCTTCGGAAAGTGCACACAAAGGATAACGTGGCGGACATGTTCACTAAGGCATTGCCGATTGGAAAGTTCGAGCATTGCTCGAACTTAATTCGCTTGGAGAGATGCTAGGTGTCACGTGGTGGCACAGTTGAGAGAGAAACTTGATGTAGAAGAGTATCAGTGAGAGGTTGGTGTTCTGTCTTCATGGTAAGTACTCGTTTTCACTCCCAAGTACATTGTATTTTGGTGAGACTGGTTTAGGAGTTGGATGTTTCAACATTTCAATGACGAGTGGGGGTTGTGCCTGAACTCGTTAGTGAAGTGCAATGGGCGGTGGCTATGCCGGAGTTCATTGGGGAAACATTCAAGCTTTCTTGATTGAAGACAGAAGGAAATGCTTGGGTGCATTGAAGTTTGTGATGTAGATGGATATAGTATCGAGGTGGAGTGTTGAAGTATGCGATACTATGTGTTAGATTGAGGAGGATATTTCGGGATATTTCGAATTTTTAGGATCTGGAGGATATTTTCAGATTTGGAGAATATTTAGGATCTGAAGAATATTTCAGATATTTCGGATCTAGAGGAAATTTTGGGAATTTCCATATACTTCCCTATGTCTATATAAGCTACATAGGATCCAAAATGAGGAGGTACAACAAAATCAAGAGATTAGATCGAGGTTTATTCTAATTAGGGTTTCGGCAATCCTAATCTTCTTCAATTCCTTTCTCCACAAAATCAAAATTTTCTAGTAAATTTGATCATTGTAATCAATCTCTTGTACTCTTCTATTGATATTACTAAATGTTTCTTTCTTAAAGTGGACGTACACTGACAAGACGTCAGTGGAACCACTACAAATCCCTGTGTGATTTAGTTTCTCGTTATTGCTCTATTATTTCCATTGCTTGGTGATTGTTGATTGGCTTGGATAAGATTGAGATTGTTCGATTGGTTGTTTTTGCACTATTACCATGATCTCGAATCCATGGCGTTGGTTTTGTTTATTTGAGCGGTCTTGAATCAAAATTTCTCCACAACAGAATAGAGCGAAATCTAACTAACTTGTATATAAAAGATTGATTTGCATGTTGAAACGAATTTATGTTAACTTCAGGAGTTGAATATTATTTGTCAAAACATACAATTGTAACTGGATTTGAAATTGGTTTTGTGCATGTTGCATGCATTGTTTCCCTTATCAATGTGTAAGAGGTGACGGAGTCAGTTCTATTATAATACTTCTGAGCTAATCACCATAGTAATAGTTTTTGTACTGCAACTTACAGATCTTATGGAAGTGAATAGTTAATATGACTTTAGGTGAACTATTATAGTAGTAAATTATCCAACTTCTGCCTGCTCAAACTGCGACTTATCAGCTGAAATATCAATTTATGCTAATATGGAATAAATGTTTTGATATGTACTTGACTAGGTGCAAGTTGTATCATCAAAATGTTTGGAATATTATTATAGTTTTTACATGTGCTAATTTATTATAAACAATTTGGATTGTCCGGTTTAGTGTTTTTTTTAATCCCCAAAATTACAAAATATATTGCTCAGTACTACATTTTATGGTTAGTATAAAAGAGCAATTCAAACAAAAATTTATACATTGATATTCATCAAATAGCCTATGCCAGTAGAGAAAACAATAGACAAAAAATTATACATTGATATATTGCCCAGTACTACGTTTGATGCATCCGTTGAAGAGGCACTGATACATCAACTTGCAGAGCTTATCAACTACAATGGACAAATTGATAACCTTGGACATTGTATCTATGACTTGATCATCTTGAAAATCATGAAAGTCTTTCTCCAAAAGCATAGATAGCTTCTCTACATTAGATTTTAGCCGTTGTTGCTGATCGTGGAATAAATTTTTCTTTAACTCTCCATCCTGAGACGTCATCTCATCCTTGAAGAGCTCTTCTCCGTATGTGTAATAAGCAAATGGATATGAATATGATAATATGCGTCTTGATCTGAAGAGCCGTTGTTTAATCCATTTGTAACCCAACTGTAATCTTTCACCTCAGATTTATCCTTGTTTTATGATATAATGATCTTCTGGTTGATAGTTTCTTTGAGAACGCTCTCTTGCTTAAGTGAATTTGTGTGTGCTTTGTAACCATTGCGATAATGCATATGGCTATACAGTTCTCCTTTTGCATGTTTAATTTTCTCTATTTGGTTGGATTGTCCAGTTATTATAAGGTGAGAGTGAATTTATTATATGTTTTTTTATCACTAATTCTCAAATAAGGGATTCATGTTTCCGACACTTATAAATATATACAAAAAAAATCAAGAATTCAATAGTCGAAATTTTAAGGAACAAAACTATGCGTATTTTGAATAGAGGGTAACCATGAATGTGATAGTAAATATATATATATATATATATATTAATTTTAAGGTGGTTTTTAATTTTATGTTGATTACTAATAAAATTTTCATACATTTTATTGCATCAATATCAAAAAAATTTGCTAACTGAAATTACTTTAATGTCCTTTATTCATATTTAAATTATAACAAGTATACTCACTATTTAAATTATGATTCAAAATAAAATAAAATCATTTAAATAATATTTTTAACTCTCCAATTCGATTACAAAATTAAATAGAGTTGTATCGGAGAGTATAGACTGTATAGCCATGTAGCCGATTACAGTAGCTGGTTGCTAAAAAATTTATTTAGGAATTAATTAGAATTCTTCGTAAGAGAAACAAAGTGACAATCATGTTTGGCTATGCACCCGAACCAATTAGTAGAATATTAATCTATAACGCTTCTAAGATTGGAACAACTTCAGTTTAATGTTTGTTTTTGTTTCATAAAGTCATTTTCCCTAAAAAAAAGTATTATACATGCGTTGCATGCATTAAATCATGACCATGTTATTTGTAGTTCAAATATTAATGTCTACATAAAATCCAATTCAGAAAAGGTACAACCTAAAAAGTATGTCTCACCTTCATATAAAAAAGAAAATATTAAATAATTTTTTTTGTGAACCATGCAATATAACAGTTATTGCAGCAACAAATTGGCATGGTGTTTGCGTGTTGATGACATGTTGAATCGTGTTAGCCTGCATGTGTGATTAGTTAGATTATACTTCAGATAGGAGAGGGAGTGAGGTGAAGAACCACACAGAGTTGATGACAACTTATATGCCTGTGCCAAGATGTTGACGTTAAAGTGCGAGATGAAGCATCAATGAGAGTTAGTGTTGGTATAGAATTTGATGCCGACATGAAGTATGTCACGAGTTAGCTAGCACTGATCATTGTAGAGGCGTTTTGCTGAAATTGGAGCCAGTTGAACATCATATAATTCTGTTACGCAAGAGGCATGACATGTTTGGGTTATAATACATGGACCGTTGCATGGTCGATGATGATTGGTGTAACGACTCGCATTCTGCATATCATAGGATCGTAGAATATTTATTTCTTTCACACACGAAGTCGTATGGTCATGTAACTTTGGGAGACGATTATTGGAGTCTTTTCCATTGTTCATGATTTTTGTCGATTTTTAAATGACCGTTTTGCCCCTAGCTGATCTTGTTTTGGCCATAGCTTTTGATTGGAAAGGAGTTTTGATCTGAAACCACTTCCATTAGATCCGGATGATGGTTTAACTTTCCGTAGAGTGGTCACATTAGCCAAACGGACTCATCGTTTGGGAGATATGGCTGAAACAAGTTTCAGATAGTGAAAAACAACTTAATTGGGCTTAATCGGGTGATTAACAGCTAAGCCCAATGGGGGATTTCAGGATTAGAGGTATTTAAGGGCTGCTAGGGTTAGGATTTCGATTTTTCACTCATTTTCCAGCCGCCACAAACCCTCTCTTCAACCTAACAATGGCTTCCAACATCTAAAAACACCTCTAATCACTTCTTAATCAAGTTTTGGCTTAAACTACATCAAATTATGGAGAGAAAGCACAAAAGCAAGGTTAGAGCTGCTGCATTGCATTGGGAACAGCGCCAAATAGAGAATCATTTCAGATTTTGTATTTTATTTGTGGTCAAGGTGAGTGATTTGCATAGTTCCTCACTAATTATGGTTAATTAAGGGTAATTAGTGATAATTAACGAATTTATACATGTTAAAAATCTGGAAAAATATTCATAAATTTTGAAATATTGTTTTAGACCTCTGTTAGAAAATTTAGCTAATTTGGTTAAGTTTTACTAATCCTATCATTAGTTGTTCTTAAACATGCTTAAGGGAAAATATGGGTTTTTGGGTATGTTTGATCCGTTTTGACATATCATATTGTTGTTTTGCTGTTTGTGGATGTTTATACATGTTGCTGTGACTGTATGGTATGAATTGTGATTGTTTAAAATAGTTAGAATGGTGGAAAACGTCTTCGAGTGACGTATAAACAGTAGCTGGAAGTTGTAGGAAAAGTGCAGGTTGTGGCCAAACCGGATCGGATCGGATGGGAGCACGGACCGGACCGGAGCTTGGTACAGGAGGAAGTAAGGCCACACGAACTGAATTGGAATAGAGGATCGGACCGGAGGTAGTATAGTGGGACTGGACTAGAGTATTACGAATGGAGCAACCGAACCGAGGGAAGAAGAAGCCGAACCTATCCGGGGAAGAAGACAAATAACCCGAGATGCAAAGGTAGTCAAAATGGGAAGTTAGAGCTTAGGATCCAGTTGGGAACCAATGAGTTCACTTCATGAATTGGGCTTTGCTGTGGGACGTGTGCAAAGGGGTTATCGATATCCATAACTTTGGTTCACCGCTGAAGAAAAGGGGGCATGTAGACGAACCAGAGCTAGGCTGGTTGGCCCATTTGGGTTATTGACTATGGACCAGTGCAGTGGGGACAGTGTAATACTTGTACGGAGTTGTCGTCATAGCCCCAAAAGAGCAAAGTGGGTCGTAGCAATAGTTGTACGGAGTTGCCGTCATGACCCCAAAGATTTGGTGACCAGGGAAATGGATATAGTATGCTTTATGCACTGAGTGAGTGATGTGAGGATGGTTACTATGCTTGATTGTTTGCTGTGACATGCACACCCCCTCCCCTGTTATCTTGACACCTTATGTTTAGTGGTACCTAATAGAATTGTACGGTATGTAGTGCTAACTCTTTGGTTGCAGGTCCAGGTTCAGGTATGGTTTAGTATACCTGTTATTGTTTTGTTTAGCAGCTTATTGCTCATACCAGACTTTTTGTCTGACCCAGAGTTTTATATCTCTTCTTATTACTCTGGGTGCTCTCACGAGCAGACTAGAGACAGGTTAGGTGGTATGCACGAGTAGCTGTACCGGAGACGAGCAGGAGGCTTCCACGTATGATATATAGATATTCTCCCTGTGTTGCTGCTGGTCACTACTTTGGGCATTAGTAGTGTACCCTTTCTTTCTTTTGTTTAGAGACAGTAATTTGGAAAGTTGTAATAAGCTGTATTTGGATTTCCGCTACTCTGATGATGATGTTGATGTTGGTTTTAGTTATCAGCTTATGCACTGTCTCGCCCGTTTTATGTCAAGTATATTAATATTATATTTTGTGCCATGTGCTGTGAGACATTCTACAAGTTTTCGATTAGTTCATTCTCTTCTTTCCTTTATTTGGCGACCGTTCAGTGCTAGTCGGGCATGTGTACAACGCACTTTCGGAAGAAATGCCGGCTGGTGCGGGGCGGACCGTCACACTTTGTATCAGAGCTCTAGGTTGCGTAGTTAACCTAGGGAAGTCATCAGGGAGAGATAGTATACGTATATGAGAGCGCGCATTTGTGATTATTTTGGTTTTCAAAAGCTATATATATATACTATTAGTATAGCTAAGGATGAAGTCGCACTACACTAGCACCACTATGGAGATGGTTAATCGTTTTCTCTTTACAGATTAAACGATGAGCCGATACGCAAGAGGTGCTGATAGAGGAGCCAATAATGGGAATGCTTCCGACATGAGGACGATGTTTACTGACCTCATGAGGGAGATGCTTAGGGATGTGCAGAGGGCAGCTTCCAATATTGGTAATGGTGGTGGTCCAATAGTGCAGGCACCTAGGGCCGATTTCGCCAAGCTGAACAAGGATTATACTAGTCTTGGTGGGAAGCCGTTCCACGGAACGGAGTCGGCTACGGATGTTCAGGATTGGTTGGATAGCTGCGAGCGAATCTTCGAAGTCCTGGGTATCGAGGATGCGATGAAGAGAAGGCTAGCATCCCGCCAGCTGCAAGGACGGGCAATGAATTGGTGGAATGCTATAAAGGCAGTTACTCCCGAGGATCGGATTACTTGGGATCAGTTTAAGGTTCGCTTTAGCGATAAGTTCATTCCAGCTGCTCAGAAGTCAGTGTTGTTTAAGAGGTTCTTGGAACTCAAGCAGAATGGCAGAGCTGTCTCGGAGTATATTGCCGAATTCGACACTTTGTCGAAATATGGGTTATCCCTAATAGATACTGCCGAGAAGAAGAACGAGAAGTTTATAACTGGTTTGGATCAGTACTTGGGGGAAAAGTTTATTAACCACATCGATGAGACGTTTGAATCGATTGTGGGGAAAGCGTTGAGGTCAGAGAGTCTTTACCCTAAGCCGAAGACTGAGGTCGCATCTGCAGAGGAGCCAAAACCGCAAGCAAGCGGTGGAGGCAAGAGTGGTTCTCAGAATAAGAGGAAGCATAACCATAATAAGGATGGCTAGAAGAAGAAGAAAGATGTTGAGTGCTTTAGCTGTGGCAAGAAGGGACATTATGCTAGTAATTGTCGGGCCAAGCCAACGGATAGGAAGTGCTTCAACTGTGGCCAAGTGGGACATCACAAGGATAAGTGTCCGCAATCCCCTAAAGAAAAGCAGATGGTGAATGCATATGCCCTTAATGTTGTTCCTTCTTCGTCGAATGCCCCAACTGCAGCGGAGAAGGGAAAGAATGTCATTATTCAAGGTATGCTTTCTGTTTATGATGTTCCTATTAGAGTTCTGTTTGATACCGGAGCTTCCAGTTCTTTCATATCTAGTGACCTGGTAGATAGGTTGGGATTGGAGCCCGAGATTGTCGATAGACCTTTAGTAGTGACGAACCCGATTGGTGGTTCGACTAACCTTAGCATGATTTGTCATAATGTGGTTTTATCGAGTCATGGATGCATGTTTGTTTCTGATTGCTTTGTTTTGGGATTTACTGGGTTTGGCATTATTTTAGGGGTCGATTGGCTCCAAAGATACGGGGTGGTGGTAGACTGTGAAGGCTTTTTGGTGACAGCTAGAGCGGATGATGGGCAGAGGGTAGTGTTTGCTGGTCTACCTAGTGATGGGGTAATGGCTAGTTTTCTAAATTCTCTCGCCATCCCGCCAGGTGAGTTGTCAGGTTTACCCGTGTTTGGCCAGTATTCGGACGTCTTCGAAGAAGTGACTGGGCTTCCACCACACCGAGAGATTGAGTTCCGTATTGATTTAGTGAAAGATGCCAGACCTATAGTGATGCCACTTCGTCGTATGGCACCAAGGGAGCAGCGAGAGCTCGGGGTGCAAGTCAGCGATCTTTTGAAGAAGGGATTAATCAGAAGGAGTGTTTCTGAATTGGGAGCACCAGTTGTGTTTGCTCCCAAAGTGGATGGTTCCCTTCGTTTGTGTATAGACTATCGCGAGTTGAATAAAGTGACGAGGAAGAACAAGTATCCTCTACAGCGGATAGATGATTTTTTTGATCAGTTAAGTGGCGCGAGAGTATTTTCTCAGTTGGATCTCACAATAGGTTTTCATCAGCTTAGAGTGGAAGCTGAGAGTATAGCTAAAACGGCATTTCGGACGCCGTCTAGATTTTATGAGTGGTTGGTCATGCCATTTGGGATGACCAATGCCCCGACATATTTTGTAGATCTTATGAATAGGGTATTCAAAGATCAGTTGAATAAGTTTGTTCTTGTGTTCGTGGATGGTATTTTGGTTTACTCAAAGACAGAGGAAGAACATAAGGAACATTTGAGGATAGTGATGGAGGTGTTGAGAAAACACCAATTGAAAGAAATGTTTTCTAAGTGTCACTTCTGGAGGAGGGAAGTGAGATTCTTGGGCCATGTTGTTTCAGAGAATGGTATTGCTGTGGATCCTGCGAAGGTGACTATGGTACAAGATTGGTCTACGCCCAAGAATGCAACGAACATAAGAAGTTTCTTGGGATTAGCTGGATATTATCGTAAGTTTATCCAAGACTTCTCCAAGATAGCAGCACCGTTGACTCAGTTGACCAAGAATAATCAAGCTTTCGTCTGGGACGAAAATTGCGAGAATGCATTCAAGAGTCTAAAGGAAAAGTTGACGCGCGCATCAGTGTTAGTCATTCCTAAGGGGAATGAAGAGATGACGGTATACACGGATGCATATGGTACCGGACTAGGTGTTGTATTGATGCAAGGAGGTAGGCTTGTAGTTTATGCAAGTCGGCAACTGAAACCGCATGAGAAAAGATACCCTACCCATGATTTGGAATTAGCAGCGATCGTGTTCACATTGAAGATGTGGAGACATTATCTCTTGGGAGAAAGATTCGAGTTGTTTACCGATCATAAATCGTTAAAGTATCTCTTCTCTCAGAAAGATCTAAATCTCCGACAACAAAGATGTTTAGAGTTCTTAGCTTCCTATGATTTCAATATCGCATACACACCAGGAAAGGGCAATGCAGTAGCTGATGCACTGAGTAGAAGACATGCCAGTTTAGGGGCTATGTTTCTAGAATGGAAGCAACTGGAGTACATCGCTGGGTATGATTTCAGACCAAAGTGCGAATCGAATCCAGAAATGTTAGCAAGTTTGACGATCAAACCCACTTTGATTGAGCGGATTGGTTCCAGTCAGAGGGACGATCCTAACCTATTGGAAATCATCTCCAAGTTAGAGATGGGTATCATGAGGAGGTAAACAAGTATGGGCTTGATCGAGATAAATGGCTTAGAAAGAATGGAAGACTAGTTGTACCCAATGTCAATGGATTGAGAGATGAAGTGCTTAAAGAATGTCATCACTCAAAACTGACTATATATCCCGGTGGTAACAAGATGTACCGAGACATGAAGCAGACCTACTACTGGGAAGGGATGAAAAGAGACATTGGGAAGTTTATATCCAAATGCATGAATTGCCAGCTAGTTAAAGCTGAGCAAAAGAAGCCTAGTAGTTTGTTACAACCATTATAAGTTCCAGAATGGAAATGGGAACAAATCTCGATGGATTTCATTGATGGGTTACCAAGGACTAGATCGGGCCATGATAGCATTTGGGTGATTGTGGACCGATTGACTAAGAGTGCAAGATTTATACCCGTCAAGTCGAACAGGACAGCAGCTAAGTTAGCTGAACTATATGTAAAGTGGGTAGTGAGATTTCATGGAATACCCAAAGGCATTGTGAGTGACCGAGATCCGTTGTTCACTAGTGGATTTTGGAAGAGCTTACAAGAGGCGTTAGGATCAGAATTACATCTCAATCCCGCGTATCATCCTCAAACAGACGGACAGACAGATAGGGTGAATCGTATATTGGAAGACCTCTTGAGAGCTTGTGTATTGGATTTTGGTGGATCATGGGATGACCATTTGCATCTAGTAGAGTTTGCATATAATAATAGTTATCAATCCAGTATTGGTATGGCTCCATTTGAACCTTTGTACGGAAGACCGTGCAACTCACCGTCATGTTGGGTAGAAATTGGTGGGAAGTTTGTGCTTAGACTCGATATGATAAGAGAAACTTCAGCTAAGATTAAGATTATCCAACAACGAATGAAGGCTGCCCAAGATAGGCAGAAAAGTTATGCTGATAAGAGGAGAAGAGAATTAAAGTTCTCCACTGGCGACTTGGTGTTTGTCAAGATTTCTCCGTTGAAAAGCGTGATACGATTTGGCAGGAGAGCCAAATTAGCACCAAGATTTGTTGGTCCATTCCCCGTTGTTGAGCAAATTGGGAATTTGGCATATAAAGTTGAATTACCAGAAAAGATGGTAGGACTTCATGATGTGTTTCATGTTTCCCAGTTAAGGAAATTCGTGCACGACCCCGATGTGACTATTTCACCTAATCAGTTGGATGATATCGAGGTTGAACCCGAGGCGGTTGGGAACCGCAGGCCCATGCGTATTGTTGGGAATGATACGAAGCGGCTTCGAAGGAAGGCGGTGAAATTAGTCAAAGTTCAGTGGGGCGAGAATGAGAATGACTGTACTTGGGAGACAGAGGAGAGCATTAAAATGACGTATCCAGAACTCTTCGCCTGGTAAGATTTTAAGTTCGATTTAGTTTTTCCGCATGCTAGGATAGGCTTGTTTTGTTTGTTTTTGCATGACTGATTGTTGTATACGGCCGGTAGGTATGCGGGATCCTTTGTATGTTTTGGGTTAAGGAATTTCGGGGACGAAATTTCTTAAGGGAGGGAGAGTGTAACGACCCGCATTCTACGTATCATAGGATCGTAGAATATTTATTTCTTTCACATATGAAGTCGTATGGTCATGTAACTTTGGGAGATGACTATTGGGGTCATTTCCCATGTTCATGGTTTTTGTCGATTTTTAAATGACTGTTTTGCCCCTAGATGATCTTGTTTTGGCCATAAATTTTGATTGGAAAGGATATTTGACCTGAGACCACTTCCATTAGATCCGGATGATGGTTTACCTTTCCGTAGAGTGGTTACATAAGCCAAACGGACTCACTATTTGGGAGATATGGCTGAAACAAGTTTCAGATAGTGAAAAACAGCTTAATTGGGCTTAACCGGGTGATTAACAGCTAGGCCCAATGGGGGATTTCGGGATTAGAGGTATTTAAGGGCTGCTAGGGTTAGAATTTCGGTTTTTCACTCATTTTTCAGCCGCTACAAATCCTCTCTTCAACATAACAATGGCCTCCAACATCTAAAAACACCTCTAATCACTTCTTAATCAAATTTTGGCTTAAACTACATCAAATTAAGGAGAGAAAGCACCAAAGCAAGGTTAGAGCTGCTGCATTGCATTGGGAACAACACCAAATAGAGAATCTGTAACACCCCACCTCCATTAAGGTCACTCACAAAGGGAATGCCTTAACTTTGGTGGAGCGTTTTAGTAGACAGAACAGAAATTTACAAGACAGATAAACAATACTAGAGAAATTATAACTTTATTACATTGGAAAACAGAAATCATTTTGGTTACATCTTTACCAAAAACTCAAGTACATGTTTAGAAAATCATCAGAGTACAAAACTGTAAAATCATAATCCCCACAGAAGCTGCCATAAGGAGTCAAGCCATACTTTAAGCACTCTAAGTACTTCAAGCAGAAGAAATCCGGATCATGCTAAAGTATTCCCTCCTTGGAAAACCTTGGGGAGGGGGAAATGGAAGAAAAAGGGGCGAAAACAAGCAAGGTCAGACATAAAGTCTGGCAAGTCCAGTGACTTTCAGCATATGAACAGATAATAATAATTATGACATGAAAATAACCTGGATAAGAGATAACAGTTAGAGGAGCAGCAGATGTACTTAAGTTAAACAGAAGAAAAAGAATAATATTACTTTTCATTTCTCTGCACTAATACTAGTATAACAGGATTAGGTGTCACCCCAATGTCTAAACTGAAACAGAAACGAGAACAGAATAATTTCCACAGAAGAGGATGCTAGTAATGGGCATTTACCACCCCAACAGAAACAGACAGAAACAGAATGCTAATAATGGGCTTTTACCACCCGAACAGAAACAGACAGAAACAGAATGCTAATAATGGTCCTTTACCATCCGAACAGAAGGTACATAAACAGAAACAGATTAATCCCTACGGAAACAGAATGTAGAATTAGGTGTACACTAGTAAATGGGCCTTTACCACCCGAACAGACGGTACCACGCAGAAACAGACAGGTGTTACCACCCAACAGAAACAGACGGTACCTACAGAAATAGACAGAACTAAGTGTACCCTAAAACCCTACCCCAAGCGACCGGCTCCCTAATACATAAATACCCTGTGTCGGCCCCACAAAAGGGTGTATCACTCCCTAAAGTGACAACCAATTGGCACAAACCTATTTACAGATGTCACGGCGTCTTACGTCCTCAGAGGCAGGCCGGGATCCATGCACGCACATGACCCGGTTGGAACGCACCATCAACACCCCTCGCCATTATCAGAATGAACCGCTTATAATTAGTTCAGTAAGCATGCCAGGACCCTACCTACTGTTGGGTCAAAGTTTCGATACCAGAAAGGGTTACTAACTAATATGGGTCCCAAACAACAGATGACACAAGTAATTTCCCTCCTAACCTTGTGTCCCCAGACTAACAGATTTTAGATTAACTTGTTTACAAGTTTAGCCATACAGAGTTCAGATCAACTAGTCCACAGATCAGACAAGTTTTCAGACTAACGGATCAGATATACGGATTTAACAGAATTGTCTAACTTTGTATTGGGCCTACAGATTCACGAAACATGTTTTATTAAATTCATCAGTCCGGTTGGTTTAACCCTATTTACCCAAAACGTTTTAGACATCATATTTATCCCAGATTTGCATTAATTAAATATTAATGCACAGACCTCTCACATTAGGTCGGTAGCTTGTGGCCGCTGGATGTGCCGGGCGGTTCCGGGCAGACTTCTGCCACAAGCCAGACCTAACCTCGTGTCTAAGCATATTTTAGTTATGCCTACGACCTCTCACATTAGACTGACAGTTTGCGATCGCTGGTTAAGCCGATTGGTTCCGGGCATACTTCTACCGCAAACAGAGCCTAACCTCGTGTTGTAGCCAATTCATTCCAATACATATTTTTCAGATATCAGACTAATCATGCTAATTTAACAAATTAACTTCTGTACGAGTTATAGTAGATTATTTGAGGTTCTATTAACAAGTTTTGCTCAATTTTAAATCGAGCCTACAGATTTACATAATTCAAATTTCAGCATTTCAGTTCCAACAGATTACGCCATTCAACAGACTAAACAGATAATAGATCTTGCAGATTAGGCGATTTAGCAGGTCTAGCAGATAAGGCAAACATAATTAGCAGATTAGGCAATTCAATCTAATTAGCAGTTTAGGCAATATAACAGAACTAGCGGATTAGGCAATATAACAGATTTAATCATTCCTTAAAGTTTCATCGACATATCTTGCCTAATTATAAATTTAGCCTAAACTTACATGCCCAAATCAAGGTCATAATTCATAATAGAATATATGCCCCAAATTTTAGCCTTAATATTCCCATTTACAGTTCATGTCAAAACTAGATTTAATATTCTAGTTTACCATTTATGTTCAGGACTAATACACATGTAAATCATTCTCTATTATAGCCAATTCAGATTATGCCAACATATTTGCTATGCCAAGTTATCTTAATTAAGCTACGCCCAATCCCCGTATAACATGTTTCCACAAGTTCTCTAAATACTCATGAAATGGCCCTAGCAAAAGGAATAGGGGATAAGCACAAGAAAGAATAGGCATGCAATAATGAACAAAATACAATGATAATGGCCCCTCTAGGATCGATGTACATAACAGTGAATGAGAATAAACTAGCAAAGTTACATACTAAATATGAGATCTAACATCATTAAGGGAATAGGCATAAGAAACTACTACAATAGTTATAGGCAACTAACCACAATAGTCATGGGCGACTAATTGGAATAGTTTCTTATTCAATGTCATAGGCAATAGTCTCATAGTCATGAATCATAGTCATAGGCAATAGTCTCATAGGCGTGAATTATAGTCATAGGCATTAGTCTCATAGGCAACAGTTTCATGTCCAATTATGCATTATTCATTATTTGTCCCAAAATTTAGCATTCGTGCGTTAATCTCTTATGAGATTCGGTGCAGGCTCGTTGTAGCCTGGCTATAGAACAGAAAGAAGAAAGAGGTACAGAATAGTCACAGAAAAACAGATCTGACAGATAAGAATAACCTCAGATTCAGATTTATAATCATGCCACAACCATAACTAAAGTTTATATCGGAAAATAACTGTACTTGCCTTTCATGGTTTTAAGAAAGGATAATAAACTAGTGTTGATGTAGAAAGGCTGAATTACTCTTCTTTAATTGTTGTTGAAGCTCTAAACTTTGATTTGAGATTTGATTTAGCTTTTAATTCTATTCAGGTTGGAAGAAGTTGATTCAGTCCAAGTTTTGATTCCAGCAGAGTAGCGATGCCATTTTTATTTTTAATTAGAATAGAGGCAGAATATAGACAGAATGAAATTGTGTAGAGAAAATGAGGCTAGGGGGTTGTTTATATAGGATTAGGCGGACGAATCTAGACAGAAAACGAGACCGGATACATCAGAATGAACCAGGTTCAAAAACTGGGTTTCGGGAGCAGGTCGATCCCCGGGTCGACTCCCCAGTCGACCTGGTCATGGGGAGGTCGACACCCCAGTCGACTCCCCAGTCCACCTGGTTGGGTGGGGTCAACTTCCAAGTTGACCTGGGTATATGGGCGGGAATTTTCCCGCCAGCCTTCTCTGAGTTTGAATTTCGAATTTCTGGCTTTATTTTCGTGGTGTTTTATTTTATTTAAATTCCTGAAACTTCAGAGGGTCATAACTTGGTCATACGGACTCCGTTTTTCGAAAACTCGGACTCGTTTTCAAGTAGAATTTCAAGACGAACACAATGGAGCAACCTGTTTCCCTAGATTCTTATTTTAAAAATTAATTATTCTCTGATTTGTTACTTATACGTTCACAGAAAATACGGGGTGTTACATTCTCCCCTCCTTAAAGGATTTCGTCCCCGAAATCTTCAAGTTAAGAAGAATGTGTCCTACCATCCAGTCATCCATCTACTCAACCATCATCCACAAGCATCCATTGTCCCTAGAAAACTTCTAATGTTGTATGAACATATGCAAAAGTGTGTGTATATGTTCCTTATCTAATGCAAAGATCAGGCGGTCCACTGATTCAGTTGACCTCCTTAATGCGAACTATGTCAGTGTCATGAGTCCAACATGTATGCAATTTTCCTATTTGATACATATTATTCTTATATGAGTGACAACCATTCATTCATATGCAACATCCATGTGATGAGTCAATCATTTTGCATCCACAGAAATTGAAAATGCTCACACATCCATATGCAGTCTGAGAGTGTTTTCGAGCCGATCTAGTGCCTAGTATGTGTATATGCATCCACGAGCAACCACAAGCAACCACTTGCATCCACTTGCAACCATCAAACATAACATGTCTCAAACACATGTTTACATCCATAGGATTCCTATCTATAGGTCGAAGACTCGATCAATAGGATACAGTCGAGTGATGGGAGTGAGTGCAGATAAACAAAAACTTGGTTTCCATTAGACCTTGGTTGAGAGACAAATTCCCCTAAGTTTCAACCCCGTAGGCCGAAATCAACATCAGATTGACACCCAGAGGATTACCCTCTTTAGACAATGTCAAAACTGGAAATCTCAACCTTATCAGAAATATTCAGATATTTACATATTACCGGTACAGATCAGATTACTAAATGATTCTTAGGAAACTAAGCATGATAAAACCCAGAATGTATGCATCATAGTCAACTTAACACTCAACATAGATACTCAACTTACCACGCTTAGATGAGTCATAACCCTTATGGTCTGCGTCTACAACGGAATCAGAAACAATACTAGTATTCAAGTGCAGAGTATCGATTACAGAATCGAAATGCCAGAATCAGAAAAGAGTTTTAACTCAAAAATCAGATAAAGAAATTAAACCTCCTACAGAAAGTTTTCCTATTTCTGTCCTATCCACTAGCCTCGAGAGTGTTCGCCTGCCTTCCAGAAGTTGGTCCTGCCCTTTGCCCTTTCCCTCGTTTCTTCGGACAGTCCCGAGTGAAGTGTCCCATCTCGACACAGTTGAAGCAAGTTCCCTTTCTTTTTCTACAATCCTTGTTCAGATGAGTCGAGCTTCCACAAGTAAAGCACTTTTTCTCCTTCTTATCTTCAGACTTTTCACCCTTCTTTTGTGTTTCTTTTTTGGGCCATGCTTTCTTGTTCTGTGGTTCTTCCTTCTTTTCCTCTTTCTTGCCGTTGTCTTCCTCGTGCTGTAGTGCCATATCCACCAATCTCTCATAAGTCGCTCCCATGGGTACATGGGTCATGGCTAGGCTGTGGAGTGGCTCGTTCAATCCTTTAACAAAGCAGAGAGCCTTTTTATGCTGGGTGTTGACTAAATCTAGTCCGAACCTAACCAATTGGTTGAACTGGTTGACGTATTCCTTGACCGTCGTACTTCCTTGCTTAAGAGATAAGAACTTTTCCGGTTGTAGACTTCGTTCAGCTTGCGAGAGGAATTTCGTCTCAAACCTTGTTCTGAAATCCATCCATGTTTCAACCGGCCTCTCGGCGTTAGTGACTTCCCATCAATAGGATGCTTCGTCCTTGAGCAACCATACCGCCAATTGTACCTTCTGCCTATCGTCCACCTCGAAAATAACGAACAGATCCTCAGTTTCTTTGAGCCAGTTCATCGCTTCTATGAATGATTCAGTTCCCTTGAAAACCTTTCCACCCATGGCCCTAAAATCTTTACAGATCTTTGAAAAAGCAATTGCACGAGGAGGGGGCGGAGGAGGAGGAATCGCTGCAGCTGGAGGAGGAATATCTGCTGGGCCTGCATCATTGGCCCTAGCCTCTAAGTACCCCCTGAACCAGCCAGGTATTGGCATGCCCTCTGGAAAGTAAAGATTCCCAGACATGCTGGAATGAAAGAAAAAGATTTAAAATGGAGAACTGAAAAGATAGATATATGGCTTTTTGGGGATTATGCTTTTCAAAAATAAGCTTTACTTTTGAAAATACTTCCTTTTTAAAACCTTTTTGAAAATAGTTTTCAAAACTTTTTATCAAATCTGGTAACCTTCAACTCTGATTCCAAGTGTAACACCCCACCTCCATTAAGGTCACTCACAAAGGGAAAACTTTGGTGGAGCGTTTTAGTAGACATAACAGAAATTTACAAGGCAGATAAACAATACTAGAGAAATTATAACTTTATTATATCGGAAAACAGAAATCAGTTTGGTTACATCTTTACCAAAAACTCAAGTACATGTTTAGAAAATCATCAGAGTACAAAACTGTAAAATCATAATCCCCATAGAAGCTGCCATAAGGAGTCAAGCCATACTTTAAGCACTCTAAGTACTTCAAGCAGAAGAAATCCGGATCATGCTAAAGTATTCCCTCCTTGGAAAACCTGGGGGGAACGGAAGAAAAAGGGGCGAAAACAAGCAAGGTCAGACATAAAGTCTGGCAAGTCCAGTGACTTTCAGCATATGAACAAATAATAATAATTATGACATGAAAATAAGCTGGATAAGAGATAACAGTTAGAGGAGCAGCAGATGTACTTAGGTTAAACAGAAGAAACAGAATAATATTACTTTTCATTTCTCTGCACTAATGCTAGTATAACAGGATTAGGTGTCACCCCAACATCTAAACTGAAACAGAAACGGGAACAGAATAATTTCCACAGAAGAGGATGCTAGTAATGGGCCTTTACCACCCCAACAGAAGTAGACAGAAACAGAATGCTAATAATGGGCTTTTACCACCTGAACAGAAACAGACAGAAAAAGAATGCTAATAATGGGCCTTTACCACCCGAACAGAAGGTACAGAAACAGATTAATCCCTACGGAAACAGAATGTAGAATTAGGTGTACACTAGTAAATGGGCCTTTACCACCCGAACAGACGGTACCACGCAGAAACAGATAGGTGTTACCACCCAACAGAAACAGACGGTACCAACAGAAATAGACAAAACTAAGTGTACCCTAAAACCCTACCCCAAGCGACCGGCTCCCTAATACATAAATACCCTGTGTCGGCCCCACAGTAGGGTGTATCACTCCCTAAAGTGACAACCAATTGGCATAGACCTATTTACAGATGTCACGGCGTCTTACGTCCTCAGAGGCAGGCTGAGATCCATGCACGCACATGACCCGGTTGGAATGCACCATCAACACCCCTCACCATTATCAGAATGAACCGCTTATAATTAGTTTAGTAAGCGTGCCCGGACCCTACCTACTATTGGGTCAAATTTTTGATACCAGAAAGGGTTACTGACTAATATGGTTCCCAAACAACAGATGACACAAGTAATTTCCCTCCTAACCTTGTGTCCCTAGACCAACAGATTTTAGATTAACTTGTTTACAAGTTTAGCCATACAGAGTTCAGATCAACTAGTTCACAGATCAGACAAGTTTTCAGACTAACGGATCAGATATACGGATTTAACAGAATTGTCTAACTTTGTATTGGTCCTACAGATTCACGAAACATGTTTTATTAAATTCATCAGTCCGGTTGGTTTAACCCTATTTACCCAAAACGTTTTAGACATCATATTTATCCCAGATTTGCATTAATTAAATATTAATGCACAGACCTCTCACATTAGGTCGGTAGCTTGTGGCCGCTGGATGTGCCGGGCGGTTCCGGGCAGACTTCTGCCACAAGCCAGACCTAACCTCGTGTCTAAGCATATTTTAGTTATGCCTACGACCTCTCACATTAGACTGACAGTTTGCGATCGCTGGTTAAGCCGGTTGGTTCCGGGCAGGCTTCTACCGCAAACAGAGCCTAACCTCGTGTTATAGCCAATTCATTCCAATACAGATTTTTCAGATATTAGACTAATCATGCCAATTTAACAAATTAACTTCTGTACGAGTTACAATAGATTATTCGAGGTTCAATTAACAAGTTTTGCTCAATTTTAAATCGAGCCTACAGATTTACATACTTCAAATTTCAGCATTTCAGTTCCAACAGATTACACCATTCAATAGACTAAACAGATAATAGATCTTGCAGATTAGGCGATTTAGCAGGTCTAGCAGATAAGGCAAACATAATTAGCAGATTAGGCAATTCAATCTAATTAGCAGTTTAGGCAAAATAACAGAACTAGCGGATTAGGAAATATAACAGATTTAATCATTCCTTAAAGTTTCATCGACATATCTTGCCTAATTATAAATTTAGCCTAAACTTACATGCCCAAATCAAGGTCATAATTCATATTACAATATATGCCCCAAATTTTAGCCTTAATATTCCCATTTACAGTTCATGTCAAAACTAGATTTAATATTCTAGTTTACCATTTATGTTCAGGACTAATACACATGTAAATCATTCTCTATTATAGCCAATTCAGATTATGCCAACATATTTGCTATGCCAAATTAACTTAATTAAGCTGCGCCCAATCCCCGTATAACATGTTTCCACAAGTTCTCTAAATACTCATGAAATGGCCCTAGCAAAAGGAGTAGGGGATAAGCACAAGAAAGAATAGGCATGCAATAATGAACCAAATGCAATGATAATGGCCCCTCTAGGCTCGATGTACATAACAGTGAATGGGAATAAATTAGCAAAGTTACATAATAAATATGAGATCTAACATAATTAAGGGAATAGGCATAAGAAACTAACTACAATAGTTATAGGCAACAAACCACAATAGTCATGGGTGACTAATTACAATAGTTTCTTATTTAATGTCATAGGCAATAGTCTCATAGTCATGAATCATAGTCATAGGCAATAGTCTCATAGGCGTGAATTATAGTCATAGGCAATAGTCTCATAGGCAACAGTTTCATGTCCAGTTATGCATTATTCATTTTTTGTCCCAAAATTTAGCGTTCGTGCTTTAATCTCTTATGAGATTCGGCGTAGGCTCATAGTAGCCTGGCTATAGAACAGAAAGAAGAAAGAGGTACAGAATAGTCATAGAAAAACAGATCTGACAAATAAGAATAACCTCAGATTCAAATTTATAATCATGCCACAACAATAACTAAAGTTTATATCGGAAAATAACTGTACTTGCCTTTCATGGTTTTAAGAAAGGATAATAAACTAGTGTTGATGTAGAAAGGCTGAATTACTCTTCTTTAATTGTTGTTAAAGCTCTAAACTTTGATTTGAGATTTGATTTAGCTTTTAATTCTATTCAGGTTGGAAGAAGATGCATCAGTCCAAGTTTTGATTCCAGCAGAGTAGCGACTCCGTTTTTATTTTTAATTAGAACAGAGCAGAATATAGACATAATGAAATTGTGTAGAGAAAATGAGGCTAGGGGGTTGTTTTTATAGGATTAGGCGGACGAATCTAGACAGAAAACGAGACCGGATACATCAGAATGAACTAGGTTCAAAAACTGGGTTTCGGAAGCAGGTCGACCCCCAGGTCGACTCCCCAGTCGACCTGGTCATGGGGAGGTCGACACCCCAGTCGACCTGGTTGGGGGGGGGGGTAGACTCCCCAATCGACCTGGGTATATGGGCGGGAATTTTCCCGCCAGCCTTCTCTGTGTTTGAATTTCGAATTTCTGGCTTTATTTTTGAGCTGTTTTATTTTATTAAATTCCTGAAACTTCGGAGGTTCATAACTCGGTCATACGGACTCCGTTTTTTCAAAAACTCGGACTCGTATTCAAGCAAAATTTCGAGACGAACGCAATGGCGCAACCCGTTTTCCTTGATTCTTATTTTAAAAATTAATTATTCTCCTATTTCTTACTTATACATTCACAGAAAATATGGGGTGTTACAGAATCATTTCAGATTTTGTATTTTATTTGTGGCCAAGGTGAGTGATTTGCATAGTTCCTCACTAATTATGGTTAATTATGGGTAATTAGTGATAATTAGCGAAGTTATACATGTTAAAAATCTGGAAAAATATTCATAAATTCTGAAATATTTTTTTAGACCTCTGTTAGAAATTTTGGCCAATTTGGTTAAGTTTTACTAATCCTATCATTAGTTGTTCTTAAACATGCTTAAGGGAAAATATGGGTTTTTGGGTATGTTTGATCCGTTTTGACAAATCATATTATTGTTTTGCTGTTTGTGGATGTTTATACATGTTGTTGTGACTGTATGGTATGAATTTTGATTGTTTGAAATAGTTAGAATTGTCGAAAACGTCGTCGAGTGGCGTATAAACAGTCGCTGGAAGTTGTAGGAAAAGTGCAGGCTGTGGCCGAACCGGACCATATCGGATGGGAGCACGGACCGGACTGGAGCTTGGCACAGGAGGAAGTAAGGCCACACGAACTGAATTGGAACAGAGGATCGGATCGGAGGTAGTAGAGTGGGACTGGACCCGAGTATTACGAATGGAGCTACCGAACCGAGGGAAGAAGAAGCTGAACCGATCCGGGGAAGAAGACAAATAACCCGAGATGCAAAGGTAGTCAAAATGGGAAGTTAGAGCTCAGGATCCAGTTGGGAACCAATGAGTTCACTTCATGAATTTGGCTTTGCTGCGGGACGTGTGCAAAGGGGTTATCGATATCCATAACTTTAGTTCACCGCTGAAGAAAAGGGGGCATGTAGACGAACCAAAACTAGGCTAGTTGGCCCATTTGGGTTATTGAATATGGACCAGTGCAGTGGGGACAGTGTAATACTTGTACGGAGTTGCCGTCATAGCCCCAAAAGAGCAAAGTGGGTCGTAGCAATAGTTGTACGGAGTTGTCGTCATGACCCCAAAGATTTGGTGACCAGGGAAATGGATATCGTATGCTTTATGCACTGAGTGAGTGATGTGATGATGGTTACTATGCTTGATTGTTTGCTGTGACATGCACACCCCCTCCCCCGTTTTCTTGATACCTTATGTTTAGTGGTACCTTATAGAATTGTACGGTATGTAGTGCTAACTCTTTGGTTGCAGGTCCAGGTTCAGGTATGGTTTAGTATACCTTTTATTGTTCTGTTTAACAGCTTATCGCTCATTCCATACTTTTTGTCTGACCCAGATTTTTATGTCTCTTCTTATTACTCTGGGTGCTTTCACAAGCAGACTAGAGACATGTTAGGTGGTATGCACAAGTAGCTGTACCGGAGACGAGCAGGAGGCTTCCACGTATGATATATAGATATTCTCCCTGTGTCGCTGCTGGTCACTACTTTGGGCATTAGTAGTGTACCCTTTCTTTCTTTGATTTAGAGACAGTATTTTGGAAAGTTGTAATAAGCTGTATTTGGATTTCCGCTACTCTGATGATGATGTTGATGTTGGTTTTAGTTATCAGCTTATGCACTATCTCGCCTGTTTTATGTCAAGTATATTATTATTATATTTTGTTCCATGTGCTGTGAGACATTCTATAGGTTTTCGATTAGTTCATTCTCTTATTTCCTTTCTTTGGCGACCGTTCCGTGCTAGTCCGGCATGTGTACAACGCACTTTCGGAAGAAATGCCGGCTGGTGCGGGGCGGGCCGTCACACTTGGTTTCATCTTTAAATCTTAGTTATGCTTTATTTAGCTTGAATTTCTTTGACGTAGTCATATGTACATCTCATATGGTTTTTTATTCATTTTTCCTACACCTATATGAATATATTATTACCTTGGTGATTTTTATTATAACTGCAGCGTTGACCATAATTAATCTGCACATATAATTGGGTACCTCTAACCACTTTAGAATTTTGTGTTGGAAATGGTCCCTTCCTATGTTCAAAAACTCATATTTAATTAATTGGAGAAATAAGTGTTGCTACGGTATTTCGCGCTTTTATTTGAATAGGTGACTATTTGACTTTTGGTGTGCCTTGGTATTTGCACCTTGTTGGGAATAGTAACCTTATTAATTATGGTGGTTGAATGGAGACTTCAAGGTGCCTCTTTGGTGGCTATATATACATCCATTCTTGGGTAGAAAATACACACACAAAATACAAGACAACAACATCAAAACTTTGTCAGTTTCTCCAAGACTTTGTGGGCTGCTTCTACTACTTTGAGATTGCCCTTCGCTGGAGTGTTTGTGCGAGATCTCTCAGCTTTTCTAAGCTTTGTTTCCCGGTGATATTTTTCACTTTTCTCGCTTTTGTTTTGATGCTGTTATTGCTAGCTATTGTTGGATGATCTGTGTATCCACTTTGTAACTTGGCTTTGGATTTGTGTACCACTCCATTATCATAGTAAGAGAAGTTTGGGAGGACCCCCGTCATTGGTCCCGTGGTTTTTACTCTTCACATCGAAGAGGTTTTCCACGTTAAAAATTCGTGTGTTCTTACTTTATTATTATCTCTTGTTCTGTGGATTATTTGCATTAATAATTGGTGCATTTTGCTGGGTTTGTCTTTGTCATTCATAACAAACTGGTATCAGAGCAAGGTTGGTTAACTTGTTGTATCTCCTGACGGATTCTAGTAATATCAACACTAGTAGAATGATTAGTTTGAATGGAGCTAATTATCATATTTGGAAGAGAAAAATGAGAGACTTGTTGTATGTCAAAAGTTGGCATTTACCTGTGTTTAGTGATGAAAAA
>JASFAX010006964.1:0-28810 GCA_030737875.1 Allium sativum | reverse complement strand
TTGTGCACATCAGCTGAAAGCAAAATTCTCCAAATGCCATTTTTGGAGAGATGAAGTAAGGTTTCTTGGACATGTGGTGTCCAAAGAAGGGATAGCTGTGGATCTCGCAAAAGTAGTTGCGGTGCAAGATTGGAAGATCCCACGGAATGCAACCGAAGTTCGAAGTTTTCTCGGGCTAGCAGGCTTTTACAGAAAGTTCATTAAGGAATTTGTGAAGATCTCAGCCCCACTTACTAGGTTGACAAGGAAGAACCTAACTTTTGCCTGGGATTTGGATTGTGATGTTGCTTTCCAACGACTGAAAAGGGCTCTGACAACGGCCTTAGTTCTGACATTGCCTAATAGGAGTAAGATGTTTACGGTATACACAGACGCATGCGGTACTAGACTAGGCGCTATCTTGATGCAAGAAGGCAAGGTAGTTTGTTATGGGGGAAGGCAGTTGAAGGTACATGAGAAGAACTACCCAACTCATGATTTAGAACTAGCTTCCATTGTTTTCGCTCTTAAGTCATGGCGTCTTTACTTACTAGGAGAAAGGTTGAATTGTTTACTGACCATATATCGTTAAAGTACCTTTTCTAACAGAAAGATCTTAACTTAAGACAACAAAGGTGGATGGAATTTCTTGCCTCATACGATTTTGAGATTGCTTATACTCCTGGCAAGGGCAATGTGGTAGTAGACGCCTTAAGTAGGAAAAAGATGACCTTAAGTCCTCTCTTTGTAGAAAGGAAAAGCTTGGAGTACATGGCAAACTTTGACTTTAGACCCTCCTTTGAATTTGTACCTGGTTTGTTAGCATCGCTAGAGGTGCGGCCTGCTCTTTTGGACTCAATAGGAACCGCGCAACATGAAGACCCTCAGCTAGTTGATGCGATGGATAAGCTAATTAGAGGTGAGACTTCTAGTCACCTCAATAGATACTCCATCGATGATAAGGGTTGGTTGAGACGGGATGGAAGACTATGCATCCCACAAGCATGGGAATTGGTGAAAACCGTTCTCAAAGAAGCACACCATTCTAAGTTGACCATACACACATGTGGGGACAATATGTATAAAGACATAAAAAGGGTTTTATTTTGGAATGGTATGAAGAAGAATGTAGCTGAATTTGTATCTAAATGCTTGATATGCCAGCAAGTCAAGGCAGAGCAGAAGAAGCCTGGTGGTCTGCTTCATCTTTTAGAGGTTCCACAGTGGAAATGGGATAGCATTTTGATGGACTTTATTGATGGGTTGCCTAGGTCAAGAAGGGGGAAATACCGGTATTTTGGTAATAGTAGACAGGCTTACTGAAAGCGCTCACTTTATACTTGTTAAGAGTAGAAGGACTGCCTCATCATTAGCATCCATTTATCTTAAAGAGGTAGTTCGACTGCATGGAATACCCTCTAGCATAGTAAGTGATCGATACCCTATCTTTACGAGCGAGTTTTGGAAGAGTTTGCAAGAGGTTGTAGGCACACAGCTATGCTTAAGCACTGCCTATCACCCTCAAACCGATGGTCAGACGGAAAGGGTGAACAAAGTATTAGAAGATCTCTTGGGATTGTGCATTCTTGATTTTGGGGGAACATGGGAGGATCACCTTCATTTGTTGGAGTTCGCCTATAACAATAGCTACCAAGCCACCATAGGAATGACACCCTTTGAGGCTTTATATGAAAGACCATGCCGATCACCATCTTGTTGGTGGGAGTCTACAGACAAGCTCGTAATTGGGCCTGACATGATCAGAGAAACTTCAGAGAAGGTGGACTTGATACGAAGATGAATGAAGACCGCACAAGATAGACAAAAGTCCTACGCTGATAAAAGAAGGTCTGACCTTGAGTTTGAGGTTGGAGAAAGAGTTTTTCTTAAAGTATCTCCTTTGAAAAATGTCGTTCACTTTGGGTCCGTAGGAAAATTGGCACCAATATTTGTAGGGCCATTTCCTATCATCGAGAGGATTGGAAAGATGGCTTATAAAGTAGAGCTGCCCGAAAGATTGGCTAGAGTTCATAATGTTTTTCATGTCTCTCATCTACGGAAGTGCTTATATGAGTATACGGAAGTTGTGGAGCCAAGCATACTAGAGGAAATAGAAGTGGAGCAAGAAGCGATGGTGAGAATAGTTCCAACTCGTATCTTAGGTATAGAAGTTAAAAGGCTACGCAATCGTGCGGTCAAGCTAGTTAAAGTACATTGGAGTGACGCTGAAGGAGACGCGACTTGGAAGACTGAAGACAAGATACGCGGATCCTACCCTTTTCTTTTTAAGGGTACATCCTTGATCTCTATTTCCATAAGTTTATGCATGCTTGTATCTATCTCTTAAGTATATCTCCTCAGTCCTATTTCTTAATCCTTAGGTAGAAACCAATGGATGTAAACATGTATTTGAAAACATGTTATGATTGATAATTGCAAGTGGTTGCTAGTGGTTGCTCGTGGATGCATATACACACACAGTAGGTACTAGATCGGCTCAGTCACTTTCATATTGCATATGCATATATGTATTTATATATGGATTGAAACTTGATGTGCTATCATGTGGACGTTGCATTTGTATGAATGATTGTGCACTCATGTAGAAGTTACAAAAATACGATTAGGAATAATTGCATACATGATGGACTCATAGCACCGACATGATTCGCATCAAGGAGGTCAACTGAATCAGTAGACCATCTGATTTTGCATTAGATAAGGACATATACACACACTATGCATATGATCATGAAAGCATTAGAAATCTTTTTAAGGACAATGGATGCCTATGATTAATGGTTGAGTAGATGGACGTTGGATGTTAGGATACATTCTTTTTAACTTAGAGATTTCAGGGACGAAATCCTTTAAGGAGGGGAGAATGTAACACTCCGTATTTTCTGTGAATATTAAAATTTACAAATCTGTAACACCCCGTATTTTCTATGAAAATTAAAATTTACAAATCTAAGAACACTTAATTTTTAAAAGAAGAATTGGGTGAAACGGGTTATGCCATTGCGTTGGTATCGGAATTCTGCTTGAGATAGAGTCCGAGTTTGCGTGAATCGGACTCTGTATGAAGAAGTTATGGAGTTCAGAAGATTTCATGTATAAACAAAAATGTCAGAAAATAGTTTGAAATTCGAAATTCGGTCAGAACTGCTGGGCGGGAAATTTCCCGCTCAGGGGTGTCGACCCCCCCCACCACAGGAAGAGTCGACATAGGTGTCGACCCCTTATAGGGGTGTCGACATAGGTGTTGACCCCCCCTCCCCGTAGGGAGTCGACCCCTTTTGAGATCCAATTCCTATGACGAATTTTTATAGCCCTGAGCTGATGTGGCCCTCTCTGATGGCCCTGATGACCAGATTTCTTAGCTATTAGGGCTTATGTGTCGTGATGTGGTTGGCTCGATGACACATCTCTTTGGTTTGTATAGCTCTGATTACTCCTTGACTAATCTAAAGGCTAGAATTTATCCTAGACTTCTATATAATCACCCCAAACCTCAAACCGTAGGCCTCATATCCCTATTCTATGAAGCCGTCATGCTGACATGTCTAAGCTAGCCTAGCCTCCATCTTCTCCAAACTAGAAATCAAGTTAGAAATCTCCAAACCAAATCCAAACTAGAGAATCAAACGTCTACATCAAAGTATAAGCTTAACAAATTCAGAAATCGGATCCCAGAATACAAGATCCGTCCTTTTGCTGTAAGTTCAGTTATTATTCCGATTTAAACACCTAATAGAAATCATGACTGTAATAATCGGATTTATAACTACGTCTAATTCTAATTCATGCTTATCTTTTTTGTCAAATCTGAATTGCCTATTCCTATGAGACTATTGTGATTGATGTAATGACGCCTATCATGCCTATGAGACAATGTGACTGACATAATGAAACCTATCATGCCTATGAGACTGTTGCGATTGACATAATGGAACTTATCATGTTTATGAGACTGTTGTGATTGATATGATGGAACTTATCATGTTGTACATCCTATGCCTATGAGACTATTGTGATTGATATGATGGGACTTATCATGTTGTACATCAAAGTTAGTGATTCTCTTAAGTCTATTTCTATCTAATCTTTATACCTATGGTGTAAATTTCTTAGCTTGCCCACACTTGTTATTAATGTACAACATGGTTGTTGAAACATGATTCTTGAATTGGGTATACCTTTACATGCCTATTTTTCCTTATGTCAATTCTTATGCTCCTTCTCTATTTTCCCCCTTTTTATTTTCTTTATGAATACTAAGTTCATTCAGAATTTAGATTGAATCTCGTTGAATGTGCGATTATAACGTTGGAAAATTGGGTACAATTTAATTGAGTAAATTTAGGCATAGCATGTGAATGTGGCATAAAATTTGTACTGACTACACTTGGGAAATATTTACACAAAAAGACTTAAACTTGGACACATATGACAAATATATAAAATGACTAAAGATGAACATGTCTAACCCGAGGTTAGATTGAGTTGCGGTGTAAGACTGCCTGGAACCGCTCGGCACATCCAGCGACCGCAATAATATAGATCTAATGTGAGAGGTTAGCGCATTAAGCCCAAAAACCCGAGGTTAAATTGAGTTGCGGTGTAAGACTGCCCGGAACCGCCCGGCACATCCATCTACCGCAACAATATAGATCTAATGTGAGAGGTGGTGCTTTAATGAATGAATTAAAGCTAAGGAATAGGCATGCTAAGAATGGTAGGGTTAAGTTAATTAAGGCAATACTTAACCAATACAACAAGTTAATTAAACAGATGGGCGGAGTTAGGTAAATTTGAGAACATTTAACCATTATAACATGTTGATTAGGAAACCCTAGTAACGGGGACCCATTTCAACAGTGATCCACATAGATGTATCACGGTACCCTGAACTAGGCAGGGTGGGGCACGATTACTGGGCTGATTATAAGCGGTCAAAATAGCGGCGGGTGGTGCAGCAGTGTAGGTTCCGGCGGAGTATGGGCGTGCATGTACTCCGGAGTGGAAAAAGCAGGCACTGGGCATTAGTAGTATACACTGTGCATCTTGAATTTGTGTCGGGTTGCCACAATAGGAATTGATACACCCCATGGTGAGACCAGCATAGGTATCTACAATCAAGCGGGGTCGAATGACACAAGTAATAAATGCATGCTAGTAGAAGCCGATCAGAAAAGGGATCACTTTGTTATGAACACATGATGGTAGTTGAAATATTCGTTAGTAGGTGCAGAGAAATGGAAATGAGTGTGATAGTATATTCAGTTTACCTTGACTTATCTTATGTTATTTTATTGATATGGTATTGTCCTTGTTAAGTTTATTCATGTCATGATCCTTTTACCTGTTTACATGCTGAATAATCACTGGACTTACCAGGCTTATGTCTGACCCGTTTTCTTTCGCCTTCTTTTCTTCCGTTCCCTCCCCCAGGTCCGCAGGGAGGGAATACTTCAGCTTAGTGCAGACCTTTTCCAGCTTGAAGAGAGTAGTTTTATTGCTTGGATTCTCTTTTCTTGGGCTATGGCCGTGGTTACATTTTTATTGGGGATTTATGCTGCTTTACTATTGTTTTATGCTTCTTTATGTACTTGAAGTTTTAAATCAAGGCAGATGCTTTATTGTAATAATTTAGAAGTTGGGTTTTGAGACAATGCTTGTAATGTTTTGAATGAACCACACTATTTATGAAATGATTTCAGTTTTCCGCTGTGTATATGTCTGTCTTGTAAATTATCTGTGCCTTTTACCTAAAATGCTTCACCAAAGTTAATGCATTCCCACTGTGAGTGACCTTAACAGAGGTGGGGTGTTTCACTTGGTATCAGAGCGATGGTTTACCAGATCAGATAAAAGTTTTTGAAAACTATTTTTCAAAAAGAAGTTTAAAGAAGCATTTTCAAGAAAAGTGGTGTTTTATTTTAAAGGCATAATCCCCAAAGCCATATGCACTATCTTTCTATCCTTTGTTTTGAACCTTTTCTTTTCATTTCAGCATGTCTGGGGATCTTAATCTTCCCGAGGGTGTACCGATACCTAGCTGGTTCAGAAGGTATCTGGAGGCTAGGGCTAATGATGCAGGCCCAGCAGACGTTCCTCCTCCCCCAGCTGCAGTCGTTCCTCCTCCTCCTCCTCCATATATGAACGCTTTCTCGAAGATATGTAGAGACTTTTGAGCCATGGGTGGAAAGAACTTTAATGGGACTAAGTCATTTGTGGAAGAAAGAAACCGGATCAACGGAATAGAAGATTTGTTTGTTATCTTCGAAGTGGACGATAGGCAGAAGATACAATTGGCTGTATGGTTACTTAAGGACGAAGCCTCTTACTGGTGGGAAGTTACTAATGCTGAGAGACCAGTTGAAACTTAGGAGGATTTCAGAATGAGATTTGAAATGAAGTTCCTCTCGCAAGCTGAACGAAGCCTACAGATGGAGAAGTTCTTAGCACTCAAACAGGGAAGCTTATCGGTTAAAGAATACGTCAACCAATCCACATAAAAAGGCTCTCTGATTCGTTTAAGGGTAAAATGAGCCACTGCACAGCCTAGCTATGTCCCATATACCTATGGGTGCGACTTTTGAGAGACTGGTGGACATGGCACTGTTACAGGAGGAAGACAAGAATGGCAAGAAAGAGGCAAAGGTGTAAGAACCTCTAGACAAGAAAGTGGAGGGATCGCAGAATAAGAAGACGGATTCCAAGAAAGGCGGGAAGAATAACAAACCCCGTGACAAGAGGAAGTGTAAATTTTGTCGCATACCTGGACATCTAATTAAAGACTGCAGGAAGAAGAAGAGGAAGATGGGTGGTTGCTTTCAATGCAGCGAGACATGACATATGGCTAAGGATTGCCCAAAAAGGCAAGGGCAAGGGCAGAGGACTGGATCTACTTCTAGAGGGCAGATTCACGCTCTCATTGCACCTCCGCAAGAAAGAGGAAGAAATATTTCTATTGAGAGTTTAGTTTATCTTTATGATCATCCAGTTCGTACTCTTTTTGATTCTGGTGCATCGAACTCATTTATATCTACTGCTTTAGTTGAATCTCTGCACCTAGATACTAGTATAGTAGAGGATCACATGGTTGTTTCAAATCCAATTGGGGTTCGGCTTATTTGTCCATGATTTGTTTGGATTTGGAAATTTCTATACTAAGCGTTGGGTCTAGATGTAATGCTTATGTTTTGGGCTTCACGGGCTATGGGTTGATTCTAGGCATGGATTGGTTATCCAGTAATGATGCCATCCTTGATTGTGAAAGAAGAGTGGTTAGACTTATGACTCACCTCGGTAACACTCTTGAAATCTCTTGTAATCCCATGAATTCTATTATGCTTAGCTATCTAGAATCTCTTGATGCTCTGTTGAAAACTTGCAATTTGTTAGAGTAGTCCGTGAATACTCGGATGTCTTTGAAGAGGTGAAGGGTTTGCCTCCGAAGCGAGAGATAGACTTCTGCATATACCTTGTTGATAATGCAAAACCTGTTGCTTTACCCATTAGACACATGGCTCCAACGGAAAGGAAAGAGATCAGCAAGCGAGTTAAAGAGTTGCTTGAAAAGGGGTTCATAAGGTGGAGTATTTCTGAATGGGGTGCCCCAGTGGTATTTGCAACTAAAGAAGATGGTTCACTTCGCCTGTGCGTGGACTATAGGGAGCTAAACAAGTTGACCAAGAAGAATAGGTACCACTTCCTAGAATAGACGACTTGTTCGACCAGCTCTTAGGTGCCTCAGTTTTCTCCCAACTAGATCTGGCCACCGCATTTCATCAGCTAAGAGTAGCTGAAGACAGTATAGATAAGACCGCATTCAGGACTCCGGATGGTTTCTTCGATTAGTTTGTCATGCCTTTCGGCTTGACAAACGCACCCGCCAACTTCGTAGACTTGATGAGTAGGGAGTTCAGAGGAGTTCCTTAATAAATTTGTAGTGGTCTTCGTGGACTACATTTTGATTTTCTCAAAAAGTGAGGAAGAACGTGCTTTGCATTTAAGGGAAGTCATGGATACTCCTTGTGCACATCAGCTGAAAGCAAAATTCTCCAAATGCCATTTTTGGAGAGATGAAGTAAGGTTTCTTGGACATGTGGTGTCCAAAGAAAATAGCTGCGGATCTCGCAAAAGTAGTTGCGGTGCAAGATTGGAAGATCACACGGAATGCAACCGAAGTACGAAGTTTTCTCGGGCTAGCGGGCTTTTACAGAAAGTTCATTAAGGACTCTGCGAAGATCTCAGCCCCACTTACTAGGTTGACAAGGAAGAACCTAACTTTTGCCTGGGATTTGGATTGTGATGTTGCTTTCCAACGACTGAAAAGGGCTCTGACAACGACCCCAGTTCTGACATTACCTAATAGGAGTAAGATGTTTATGGTATACATAGATGCATGCGGTACTAGACTAGGCTCTATCTTGATGCAAGTAGGCAAGGTAGTTTGTTATGGGGGAAGGCAGTTGAAGGTACATGAGAAGAACTACCCAACTAATGATTTAGAACTAGTTGTCATTGTTTTCGATCTTAAGTCATGGGGTCTTTACATACTAGGAGAAAGGTTTGAATCGTTTACTGACCATAAATCATTGAAGTACCTTTTCTAACAGAGAGATCTTAACTTAAGACAACAAAGGTGGATGGAATTTCTTGCCTCATACGAATTTGAGATTGCTTATACCCCTGGCAAGGGCAATGTGGTAGCAGACGCCTTAAGTAGGAAAAAGCTGACCTTAAGTCCTCTCTTTGTAGAAAGGAAAAGCTTGGAGTACATGGCAAACTTTGACTTTAGACCATCCTTTGAATTTGTACCTGGTTTGTTAGCATCGCTAGATGTGCGGCCTGCTCTTTTGGACTCAATAGGAACCGCGCAACGTGAAGACCCTCAGCTAGTTGATGTGATGGATAAGCTAATTAGAGGTGAGACTTCTAGTCACCTCAATAGATACTCCATCGATGACAAGGGTTGGTTGAGACGGGATGGAAGACTATGCGTCCCACATGCAAGGGAATTGGCGAAAACCGTTCTCAAAGAAGCACCCCATTCTAAGTTGCCATACACACATGTGGGGACAAGATGTATAAAGACATAAAAAAGGGTTTTCTTTTGGAATGGTATGAAGAAGAATGTAACTGAGTTTGTATTTAAATGCTTGATATGCCAGCAAGTCAAGGCAGAGCAGAAGAAGCCTGGTGGTCTGCTTCATCCTTTAGAGGTTCCACATTGGAAATGGGATAGCATTTCGATGGACTTTATTGATGGGTTGCCTAGGTCAAGAAGGGGGCAATACCTGTATTTTGGTAATAGTAGACATGCTTACTAAAAGCGCTCACTTTATACCTGTTAAGAGTAGAAGGACCGCCTCACCATTAGCATCCATTTATCTTAAAGAGGTAGTTCGACTGCATGGTATACCCTCTAGCATAGTAAGTGATCGATACCCTATCTTTACGAGCGACTTTTGGAAGAGTTTGCAAGAGGTTGCAGGCACACAACTATGCTTAAGCACTGCCTATCACCGTCAAACCGATGGTCAGATGGAAATGGTGAACAAAGTATTAGAAGATCTCTTGGGATTGTGCATTCTTGATTTTGGGGGAACATAGGAGGATCACCTTCATTTGTTGGAGTTCGCCTATAACAATAGCTACCAAGCCACCATAGGAATGACACCCTTTGAGGCTTTATATGAAAGACCATGCCGATCACCATCTTGTTGGTGGGAGTCTACAAACAAGCTCGTAATTGGGCCTGACATGATCAGAGAAACTTCAGAGAAGGTGGACTTGATACGAAGATGAATGAAGACCGCACAAGATAGACAAAAGTCCCACGCTGATAAAAGAAGGTCTGACCTTGAGTTTGAGGTTGGAGAAAGAGTTTTTCTTAAAGTATCTCCTTTGAAAAATGTCGTTCACTTTGGGTCCGTAGGAAAATTGGCACCAATATTTGTAGGGCCATTTCCTATCATCGAGAGGATTGGAAAGATGGCTTATAAAGTAGAGCTGCCCGAAAGATTGGCTGGAGTTCATAATGTTTTTCATGTCTCTCATCTACGGAAGTGCTTACATGAGTCTGCAGAAGTTGTGGAGCCAAGCATACTAGAGGAAATAGAAGTGGAGCGAGAAGCGATGGTGAGAAGAGTTCCAACTCGTATCTTAGGTACAGAAGTTAAAAGGCTACACAATAGTGCGGTCAAGCTAGTTAAAGTACATTGGAGTGACGCTGAAGGAGACGCGACTTGGAAGACTGAAGACAAGATACACGCATCCTACCCTTTTTTTTTGAGGGTACATCCTTGATCTATTTTTCCATAAGTTTATGTATGCTTGTATTTATCTCTTAAGTATATCTCCTCAGTCCTATTTCTTAATCCTTAGGTAGAAACCAATGGATGTAAACATGTATTTGAAAACATGTAATGATTGATGATTGCAAGTGGTTGCTAATGGTTGCACGTGGCTGCTCGTGGATGCATATACACACACGGTACTAGATCGGCTCAGTCACTTTCATATTGCATATGCATATATGTCTTTTTATATGGATTGAAACTTGATGTCTTATCATGTGGACGTTGCATTTGTATGAATGATTGTGCACTCATGTAGAAGTTACAAAATACGATTAGGAATAACTGCATACGTGACGGACTCATAGCACCGACATGATTCGCATCAAGGAGGTCAACTAAATCAGTAGACCATCTGATTTTGCATTAGATAAGGACATATACACACACTATGCATATGATCATAAAAGCATTAGAAATCTTTTTAAGGACAATGGATGCATGTGATTAATGGTTGAGTAGATGGACGTTGGATGTTAGGATACATTCTTTTTAACTTAGAGATTTCAGGGACGAAATCCTTTAAGGAGGGGAGAATGTAACACTCCGTATTTTCTGTGAATATTAAAATTTACAAATCTGTAACACCCCGTATTTTCTGTGAATATTAAAATTTACAAATCTAAGAACACTTAATTTTTAAAAGAAGAATTGGGTGAAAAGGGTTATGCCATTGCGTTCGTCTCGGAATTCTGCTTGAGATATAGTCCGAGTTTGCGTGAATCGGACTCCGTATGAAGAAGTTATGGAGTTCAAAAGATTTCATGTATAAACAAAAAAGTCAGAAAATAGTTTGAAATTCAAAATTCGGTCAGAACAGCTGGGTGGGAAATTTCCCGCTCAGGGGTGTCGACCCCCCCACCCCGGGGGGAGTCGACATAGGTGTCAACCTCCTTATAGGGGTGTCGACATAGGTGCCGACCTCCCCCTCCCCCAGTAGGGAGTCGACCCCTTTTGAGATCCAATTCCTGTGACGAATTTTTATAGCCCTGAGCTGATGTGGCCCTCTCTGATTGGCCTGATGACAGATTTCTGAGGTATTAGGGCTTATTTGTCGTGCTGTGGTTGGCTGGATGACACATCTCTTTGGTTTGGATGGCTCTGATTACTCCTAGACTAATCTAAAGGCTAGAATTTATCCTAGACTTCTATATAATCACCCCAAACCTCAACCCTAGGCCTCTTAACTCTCTTCTATGAAGCCGTCGTGATGTCCATGTCTAAGCTAGCCTAGCCTCCATCTTCTCCAAACTAGAAATCAAGTTAGAAATCTCCAAACCAAATCCAAACTAGAGAATCAAACGTCTACATCAAAGTATAAGCTTAACAAATTCAGAAATCAGATCCCAGAATACAAGATCCGTCCTTTTTCTGTAAGTTCAGTTATTATTCCGATTTAAAAACCTAATAGAAATCATGACTGTAACAATCGGATTTAGAACTATGTCTAATTCTAATTCTAATTCATGCTTATCCTTTCTGTCAAATCTGAATTGCCTATGCCTATGAGACTATTGTGATTGATGTAATGACGCCTATCATGCCTATGAGACTATTGTGACTGACATAATGAAACCTATCATGCCTATGAGATTGTTGCGATTGACATAATGGAACTTATCATGTTTATGAGACTGTTGTGATTGATATAATGGAACTTATCATGTTGTACATTAAAGTTAGTGAGTCTCTTAAGTCTATTTCTATCTAATCTTTATACCTATGGTGTAAATTGCTTAGCTTGGCCACACTTGTTATTAATGTACAACATGGCTGTTGAAACATGATTCTTGAATTGGGTATACCTTTACATGCCTATTTTTCCTTATGTCAATTCTTATGCTCCTTCCCTATTTTTCACCTTTTTATTTTCTTTTGTGAATACTAAGTTCATTCGGAACTTAGATTGAATCTCGTTGAATGTGCGATTATAACACAGGAAAATCGGGTACAATTTAATTGAGTAAATTTTGGGCATAGCATGTGAATGTGGCATAAAATTTGTACTGACTACACTTAGGAAATATTGACATAAAAAGACCTAAACTTGGACACATATGACAAATATATAAAATGACTAAAGATGAACATGCCTAACTCGAGGTTAGATTGAGTTGCGGTGTAAGACTGCCTGGAACCGCCCGGCACATCCAGCGACCACAATAATATAGATCTAATGTGAGAGGTTAGCGCATTAAGCCCAAAAACCCGAGGTTAGATTGAGTTGCGGTGTAAGACTGCCCGGAACCGCCCGACACATCCAGCGACTGCAACAATATAGATCTAATGTGAGATGTTGGTGCTTTAATGAATGAATTAAAGCTAAGGAATAGGCATGCTAAGAATGGTAGGGTTAAGTTAATTAAGGCAATATTTAACCAATACAACATGTTAATTAAACAATGGGCGGAGTTAGGTAAATTTGAGAACACTTAACCATTATAACATGTTGATTAGGAAACCCTAGTAACGGGGACCCATTTCAACAGTGATCCACATAGATGTATCACGGTACCCTGAACTAGGCAGGGTGGGGCACGATTACTGGGCTGATTATAAGCGGTCAAAATAGCGGCAGGTGGTGCAGCAGTGTAGGTTCCAGCGGAGTATGGGCGTGCACGTACTTCGGAGTGGAAAAAGCAGGCATTGGGCATTAGTAGTATACACTGTGCATCTTGAATTTGTGTCGGGTTGCCACAATAGGAATTGATACACTCCATGGTGAGACCAACATAGGTATCTACAATCAAGCGGGGCCAAATGACACAAGTAATAAATGCATCCTAGTAGAAGCCGATCGGAATAGGGATCACTTTGTTATGAACACATGATGGTAGTTGAAACATTCGTTTGTAGGTGTAGAGAAATGAAATGAATGCGATAGTATATTCAGTTTACCTTGACTTATCTTATGTTACCTTATTGATATGGTATTGTCCTATGTTAAGTTTATTCATGTCATGATCCTTTTACCTGTTTACATGCTGAATAATCACCGGACTTACCATGCTTATGTCTGACCCGTTTTCTTTTGCCTTCTTTTCTTCCGTTCCCTCCCCTAGGTCCGCAGGGAGGGAATACTTCTGCTTAGTGCAGACCTTTTCCAGCTCGAAGAGAGTAGATTTATTGCTTGGATTCTCTTTTCTTGGGCTATGGCCGTGGTTACATTTTTATTGGGGATTTATGTTGCTTTACTACTGTTTTATGCTTCTTTATGTACTTGGAGTTTTAAATCAAGACAGATGCTTTATTGTAATAATTTAGAAGTTGGGTTTTGAGACAATGCTTGTAGTGTTTTGACTGAACCACGCTATTTATGAAATGATTTCAGTTTTCCGCTATGTATATGTCTATCTTGTAAATTATCTGTGCCTTTTACCTAAAATGCTTCACCAAAGTTAATGCATTCCCACTGTGAGTGACCTTAACGGAGGTGGGGTGATTCATCTTTCCTTTTCTACATTTTATTTTTGTTTATATTTGCATTTGTGATTGTTTTTGTTGTGATATTCATTCTGTGATTCATATAGTTGTTTGGGTAATCGTTAAGTGTTTATATTTTCCATAATCTCTTTAAAACGCTATTCACCCCCTTTAGTGTTAATTTTGTCTTAGGATCTGTGATTCTCATCCCTAACAGATAGTTACTTCAAGTTAACGACCGTTGATGATGCCAAGATACTAAGAGAATGGAACGTCTAACACCTTCGTTGCTACTTTATTTAAGGCCTTTGTTTAGTACATTTGTTTTTCCTCTTTCAGTTAGTACTTTGTTTTCAATTCAGAAATTGTAATAAGGTAAACATTGCCCTTAATTTTCGTTAGATTTCCGATGAAGGCTCTTGGTATCTTAAGTTTTTGTGGTTCCTTCATTATGCGTAGTATGTTAGATGTGATACAACTGACTTGCAAGCATGAGCGCGACACAATGATTGTGATGCCTAAGAGTTTGATATCGATTCATCCCTTCAAGTCCATCATACTATAACCATCTAGGTGTGATCTGATTACCCATAAACTGACTTGACCTTGAACCAATGATAATACCAAGTATAGATAACGCATGGCACTCACGACTTGAGTGTCCAACCTTCAACCCTTAGTCTCCGGACTTAGGGGCAGCCACTTTAAGCTAAGAGAATGTGATCCCGGCCGTTTTATTACCCAAGTCTGATCATTAGAGTTTGGATTTGAGTATAATAGGCGAATGAATGATGCCCTCCACTCTAAACCAAGTGAATCGACGTGATGGTATAAAGTATAAACCAATGATGTCCATAACTCAAACCTGAATCAACGACATATAATTATAAAGGGCTGGTTACGACGCCTGGAGGTCAAAGTTCGCACAGAGGTCAATGACTAGAGTGAATCGTCACGGGGTAAAAAGCGCACGGAGGTCAACGACCGCACAGGGTAAAGAGCGAATCGTCACGACTGGGGGTCAACAACCGCACGTAGACCAGGAGAATAGAGCGTCCAATTTAGAATTCCATACGACTTCAGATATATGATTGAAAAGGAGATTTCATGAGTGGAATCAACAACTTTGAACTTTACATGACTCGAGTCCATGACCGAAAGGAGACCTTAAGAATGAAGTTTTAAATGATCGATCTAAACCTAAGTGTAACGACGAGTTACAACACATTAGTACAACTAATGAAAAGTGTACAAAAAGTTGAACACTTAGACAAAAACTTACATGGAATAAAAGGAAAAAACTTTTATTTACAAATAATTACAACATCACAATATTTGCATAAGTATTATCGTGTAACCAAAAGCGAGGGTCGTACTTGCATCTCTTCGGCCAAAAAAATGGAAAAATACATCAAGCACAACTAGGAAATCACTTGGAAAAACACCCCTTCTTCTTTCCACAAATTTCTCTAATGATGACTTACTTTTGGTGTCTTTCATTTCCTCTTTACCCCGGTCTCACTATCATAAACCCTTTTTTTCCTTTGATGGTGTTGGCTGAGGGAGGATCTTGATCTTAAAGCCTTTAGTCGGGTCTTGGTCGGATGTTTTCTCAGTTTCATTTGATATCTCTATAATATCTTCCTCGGCACTCATTGGAGGACGTGCATTCAATGGCGTAGGGTTGAATTCAAATACTTTTTTAAGGCTTGCACCTTCTCTGCTTCCTTTTTAGCCTTCTTCTCTGCTTCGATCGCTTCCCATTTGATGGAAAGCTGGGCTTGTTGTTGTTCAGCCAACTCCTACAAGCTTGGCCCACTGGGCTCACCAGCAACTCCAATATAGTCACTTCCTCGACTTTCCTTTCTTCCCTAACAACTAGAAGTTCATCCATTTTCACAAATGTTTTCTCTAGACTGTCTCCTTCACTGGGGTCCATCTTCCCTGGCTCTAAATTTTTAAAGGACATAATGTCCTCGAAATCCAAGTTCATGAGATCTTTATAAGCCGCCTTGTCAAAAGTTTCACGAGGGGGCACGAGCGGCCTAAAAGTTATCAGCAGTAAGGAAAAAAGCAAGAAGTTGCATCCTAAGTGTATTAATGGCATGAAGATAGAGTAGAGTTAGTCTTTTTTATTCTTTGGAAACTCGATGGAATGTCGAGCGGTTCCTTCAAAAGCCTTAATCGTCTTCTCAAAGGCCGAAGAAAGTGGATAAAACTTCTAATTCGTGTTTGATGCCTTCTATCGAGGTTGTGCCTTCAACAATCGACGAGAAAAATTTCCATTACTCAATTCAGGATTCTCAGGGCCATACCCCAAATTAGTGATAATTGATTGAAACAGACCACCGACGGCTGCAAGCGGAGCGAAAAAAGTTTGGGAAGCACATATATAAGCAGAATGAGGAATGATGATGCTCTCGGTCATCATAGCCTTCCCTTTCCTCTGAGCTGCTTCTGCTCTGCCTCTTCTTTGACATCCTCTTCTAATTGTCGTTGCCTCTCCTCAAGAATTTATCGCTCATCCTTATTCAAATACTGGACTGTTAATGCTACCTATATACCTGTAATGACCCGCATTGGCAGGGGTATTATGATTTATTTATTTAATTATATAAATGGTGGTTTAGTGAATTTAATGGTCGTGGAATAAAATAATAGTGAATATTTATTTGAAATAATGATTAAATAATATATTTAATTCTGAAATAATCAGAATTGGCTGAAATAACGATATAGTGTGAACCGGATCATCTGTGACATTTAATTCGGCTTGGAATTGAATTTGAATAACGAATATATTCAATCGTCGACAGTTGAACGTATAGTTTATAATATAATTATAAACGAGCTCGAAATGGCGCTGCAGTTCGTAAATTGGCGATTCGAACTTCAACTGAATGTACAGGATTTGTTTTAAGCCAGATTTCTATGAAACAAGAAACGTGTGGAGCTGGTGGAGTATATCTTTCTAGTGGAAGAGAAAAATCGGGATTTCGTCGTATAGATTTTGATGCACGTCCAAATCAAATTTTAAAATAGTCGCTACAAAATCGTTTATCGACCGTATCGGTTTATTCGATATAACTAGACACCGGATATGAATTTAGACAAGATTCTTTTGGGAAGTAGTGGTTATTTAATTTTTAGAATTTTACTGTAATTTTTAATTAAATAAATAATCAACTTTTTATTTGGAGTATTTGACACCCTGTAATCAACATTTTGAGGTTTCAAAATGTGAGTCAATCTACCGGTATTATTATATTTTTGGGATCCGGGCACATCACCGATTACAATGGTATATTTATTTCAGTCTGCAGCATTCGTACATGGGTATAATTATACGTAGCTGAGTACATGATCTTTTAAATAACTTAAACGAATTAAAATAAGGAACGCTTGGTGCTGCGAAGTCCACATTTTTTTTCCATTTCTTTGATCCACAGAAGGCCACGCCTCCATTGTTTACAGCCATGAGAAACACAAATCAAAACGTGGACATTCTTTTCCCCCACAAAATATTTTTTGATAAATACACTACCATCGGCTAACCCTAAATGCATTTCTCCCGTAGTCAATTACTTTTGCGCCGCCAGTTCTTCTACTACCAAACGAAAGAAATCGATCTTCATTAATTCCTAGAAATAGAAACTAAAATCTATAAATCCCGAATTAAATATGATTGAATCCCCCTTAAGATTTTCTTTGAATCTATATGATTTGTTTGGGAACCAACGTTGCTTCTTTACGCTGGGAATAAGGTCGCGTGCTAAGTTTTGGGTATCGGATTTTTCTTGGGGTTCAAACGCCTGTAGCTTGCAGTGGCGTTGAACGGTAGCAGCTGACGATCAAGGAATGAAGGCGAAGCCCGGTAAATTCTTGTTCTGCGTTGGAAGGCCACACTGTGACGGCGACGACAGCGCATCCGGATGGACCTCCGGTGATCATCTGAGGCCTGCGGTGGTTGAAAATTTTGGGCCAGTCTCGGTTCCAGCAGACGAGGAGGGTGTCAGGCGGTTCAGGGAGGGAGGAGTAACACGGAGGGTGGTCTTTTTATTTGAGGTCAGAGAAGACGGGGGGACGTGGAGTTGTGTTTTCCTATAATGGAAATTTGAAGGCTGGAAGGAGAAATGGAGTTGTGTCTTGGAAGAGGAGGTGGCGGCATATGATTCGAGGAGGTGAGTGCTACGTATTTTTTTCATTTATGGGTTAAATATTTGTTGGAGAAAGGCAGATGTTGTTTGGTGTGAAGTGTGGAGTATGGAACTGGAAACGTGAAGATAGGGGGGAGCGGAAGTACTGGGAGCTGCTCGCATGTATTAAAGTGGGAGAAGGTGAAACAATGGATCCGAAAGGGGGGCGGTGAATGGTCGTACGTTGAATGCATGCAGGTGGAGACGTGGGAGACATGGTATTTCGTGGAAGGAGATGGCATAGGAGGAATGGTTTGGAGTTTCTTCAACAGGCAACGAATAATGCTATGCTGACGCTATGCTGATGTTAGTTTTTACAGTGGCACTGAGCGGAATATTCAATATGAAGCCCAATGGAAAATAAAGCCCATTTGAAATTTAATATGACATAAAGAGGTGAGTGTTGGAGTAGGATATTTGAGGAGGGAATTTCCAAAGGAGATGGCGAAGTGAATTTCTGAAAATGGGACATTTTCGATTGGGAGAGAACGAGATGTGTGGCCAGGTTTAAACGTTCGTGGGCCAAGGAAATCAAAGGTTCGTACAAAGTCGGATTGGTGAACCGTAAATTACGTCGGGATCGTACGGACGTCAACTACAACATGAGACTGACTGGAAGTCCATCGGAGACAGTTACAATTTATGGCAAAATAAATTGTCCGACTGAATCAAATAACGCAAACCGTTATTTAACGGTTAACGCGCCAAAGTGAGTAAATCTCACTAACTCTGAACAGTTTATAATTTCATGTTGTATTTTTAGAACTGTTAGATATTGGTTGATTTACTGTATGTTGACTGTTTGATTGAACTGCTAGTCAGTTAGTTAAATTTTCTATATTTGATTCTGTTTAATCGAATATATCATATGGAACTGAAAGTGATGTTATCTATATTGTTTAACATCTGTGATGCAGGGAAACAGGTTGGAGGAATCCAACTGGATTCCTCAACATTTATTTTACTGTTTTCATATATTGTGATATATGATGTGTTATATAATCTGTTATGGATTATGTGTGCTGGAATGATGTTGATCATTGTTATTCGATATTGTAAATATCATAAAAGACCCTGGGATGTAAAAAGAAGTATTTCAATGTATATTGAAATAAAGGAATTTTATAAAATCACAGGATTTTATAAAAGGAATTATTTATAAAATGAACACGGTTTTATAAAAGGGATATTTATTTAGAAAATAAATAGAAATAGAAAAGGAATATTTATTTAGAAAATAAATAGAAGTTATAAATAGGATATATTTGTAACGGTAAGTAAACGTTATAAATAGGAAATATTTGTAACGGTAAATAGAAGTTATAAATAGGATATATTTGTAACGGTAAGTAAACGTTATAAATAGGAAATATTTGTAACGGTAAATAGAAGTTATAAATAGGAAATATTTGTAACGGTAAATAGAAGTTATAAATAGGAAATATTTGTAACGGTAAATAGAAGTTATAAATAGGAAATATTTGTAACGGTAAATAGAAGTTATAAATAGGATATATTTGTAACGGTAAGTAAACATTATAAAAAGGAAATAGTTGTAACGGAAAACGTAGTTTATCAAAAGGAGCTAATCGATGTTAGTAAATCGATTAGAGATAAAACAAAAGAAGTTAATCGATGTTAGTTAATCGATTAGTGTTAAAGTAAAAGAAGTTAATCGATGTTAGTTTAATCGATTAGAGTTTAAAGCAAAAGAGTTAATCGAATATAGTTATTCGAATAGAAGCGAAAGAGTTAATCGAATATAGTTATTCGAATAGAAGCGAAAGAGTTAACCGAATATAGTTATTCGAATAGAAGCGAAAGAGTTAACCGAATATAGTTATTCGAATAGAAGCGAAAGAGTTAATCGAATATAGTTATTCGAATAGAAGCGTATGAGTTAATCGAATATAGTTATTCGAATAGAAGCAAAAGAGTTAATCGAATATAGTTATTCGAATAGAAGCGAATGAGTTAATCGAATATAGTTATTCGAATAGAAGCAAAAGAGTTAATCGAATATAGTTATTCGAATAGAAGTGAATGAGTTAATCGAATATAGTTATTCGAAAGGAGTTAAGTGAAATGGGTAAATCAATAGCGTTAGTCCAATAGAGTAAATTGATAGGGGTTAGTCCAATAGAGTAAATTGATAGGGGTTAGTCCAATAGAGTTAATTGATAAGAGTCAATCGAATATAGTTATTCGAACGAGGGTTAAGTAAGGAAGTTTGTTAAGGAATATAAAGTGAACTTTGCCTGTTTCAAAGTTAGAAATGTTGTTCAGTTAAGGTCTGAGAGGTAGTTCTACCCCAACTTGATTGGCTTCATTTTAACTAAGGGATAGTTAAGGTTCGGCAGTAAAGGAAATGGTTTGAGTTGGCATCGCGATGGTTTGTTTAAAACATCTGTCTAAGTCCAAGGAAGAAGCTTTGGAAATGTTTTCCAAATAAGAAACTAGAACTGTTTTCAAATAAAGAAAACAGGAAATGGAAATGTTTTCCATTTGTTAATAACGTATATTTTCCCAATTTAGAAAATAAGGAATATTGAACGTAGGGAAACAGGAGATAAGTAAAATTAATGAATTAAAGAGATAAATGTTGAATGATGTTTGATCGATATAATTTCCATTTGGAAATAATATCATTGTTTGCACACCTATTTTTATTCGATAGTTAAATCACAGACTATCGAAGTTTTGACCATTTTAACGTTGTTAATATGGAGAGACCGGTTGGATTATTATCCAAAGAACCACTCTGTATTGGCATAAGCGTTGCGAATCATATATGCCAAAGATAATTGAAGACGGAGTTATGCAAGGGCTATCCTGTTTACAGAGTAGTGCCTTCGGTTCATCCTGTTCCTGGGTGACTTGTATGGACGGATGTCTGACAGAGTATGTCCAGACGATCACGTATATTGATTTCTCCAACCGTACCAAGAGTGGAAGCGAGGAAGGAAACTTCTTTTAGCTAATACATAATGTATTGTTGAGGACGTCAATCAGTGATTGGATGGATTTGATGATGTGACATTCAAAGTGAATCTGATGTGATGATAAAGCGTAGCTTCTAGCCTCATCATCCGGTAAATGACAGAAATCGGGCAGGCAGCATGGCTAAGTCGGTCGCACCGAAGTAGGGTGTATAATCACCTGATCTAGAGTTTCATTTACTTCTAAAAATCTATTGTTGATGCTGTCCCATTCGGGAAACGGTTGCTGATCCCAACTGTTGGTGATATACATTCGATACACTCAAGCGAAATGAGTGGTCGGTCATGTGTGGCCGGGTTGCAAGATGTTCTTGTTGAACCCAGTGTATTCCTCTCTAGAGGTACACGAGCGAAAGGTGGATCCATACCTTGTCATAGTTGGAAATCCATTACCCAATACGTGCTTGCGGTTTTGATTGTATACTATATATGTAGAATGTGAGATGAAAGCGTTCTGCTAAATGATTATATATATACTGTGGTTGATAGACATTATTATAATATCAAAAGGTTTTTGATATAAAGATATTTTGGATTCTCATAAGGGAAAAACCCGTTCCGTTATGCGGCGTGGTCTTATGAGATATCATTTACTTTTTCAACTGTTTTAAACTGTTTTACTCATACCAGTCCCATGACTGACCCGGAGTTTACTTTGTTGTTTTCCCTAAACTCTTGGGTGCCTAAATTTGTATGGGCAGTCAAGTAGTCGGGATTTACAGATATACATTGAAGAGCTGGAGCAGGAGGCTTCAGGATCATATAGCTATAGTTATTTCCGCTGTGTTGTAAGTGCTGTACTTTGATAATGATATGTATATGCAAGTACAGATTTGTATTTCAAAGTTATGTTATGAAATATATTTATTCGTTCCGCTGTGAGATTCGTGTTACTCTGATGTTGTGTTCTTCTTCTTCTTCTATTCTAAGTTTCTATCTTATCTTTTCTCACCCTCTAATTTCTTTCACTAATTACCAGGATTTCTCGACGTTTTGGTTATCGACGTCGTGCTTACGTCGATAACCAAAGTCGCTCGAAATCCGGGTCGTTACAGTTGGTATCAGAGCTTAAGTTAAGAATTACTTGGCTCTGTGGCGTGACTCGGTAGAGATAGGGTTAGTAATACCCTAGACTGAGATTGAGTGTATATATACGAGTGAACGTACTTGTTATTTGATATAAAAATTTTTGTTTTATATTGTGGAGATTCCTTGGTTGAGTCGTTTATGAGTTCTGGTCGATCAGTTTGATCCACTGTATCGGTAGGAGTTACTAAACACTTGAATACGATGAACCATCATGGTATGTTTTGAAAAAGGGTAAACGAAATTAGTTTACCCATCGTATATTTTGAATATATTGGATATATTGGTTGCGATTATAATCGAGTAAGATTATAAATTAAATGGTTATGTAAATAACCAATCAGAATTCATATAAGTGAAATACGTGAAATCAGATGAGTTAAATCTGAAGTTTAAACCAGAAATGGAGTTAAAACTCTGGAAAATTGGATAAGTGTTTGTAAATAGATTGGGATTAAAAATAAGGAAAATTTAAGATCCTGGGAGATTTTAAATTGTTTTACAAACAGTGTGAATTATATTTTGAAATGAATTTCAAAGTGGAAATGTTTAGAAATGGTTTTATAGTATTGAACTCACTTCGATCGCTGGAAAATAGATTCTGATAATGACAGCTGCATCATCAGTATTCATTTTCGAGTGGTAAGTGACGAATTACTACCAGAGATACTGTTTTGAATTTGTTTTGGGGAAGAAAAGTGTGTTGAATTTCAAAATAGAATTTAAAATATAAAATTTGAATTTTGAAATAGATTTGAAATATTAACTCGTTTTAAAAAGAAATAAAACGAGAAGTTCCTTTATAAACGAAGTTTATCAATGAAGTGAAAAGAATTATCATTGGATAATTCAGAAATAAAAATACGAGTGTGAAGTTGAAAGGAAAAACCTATTTTGCAAAGGTAGAAATAACGATTTCAAAAGGAATTGAAATCGAGACTTATGTAAAGAATGAATAAAGAAAGTTTGAAATAGAAATTGAATATAGAAATTCAAAGGGAGTTTGAATATATGAAATTCAATGAAATTGAAATAGAGTTTAAATATAGAAATTCAAGTGGAATTCAAATATAGAATTTGAATATAGAAAATAGAAAGGAATTCAAATATAGAATTTGAATATCGAAAGTGAAATGAAATTTGAATATAGAGGATTCAAATAGAATTTAATTTGAAATTTGAATATAGAAGATTCAAAGGGAATTGAAATGAAATAAAGAGAATTCAAATAGATTTGAATAATGAAATTCATATATGGAATTTGAATAAGTGAATTGAAATGAAATTCAAATATAGAATTTGAATAAGAGAATCGAAATGGAATTTGAATATAGGAAATTCAAATAAAATTAAAAGGAATTCAATTAGTTGATAAACAGGTTAAACCTATATTTGAACATGTATATTCAAATAAAAAGGTGAAATGGGCAAACCAAGTAATTTGAAAATCACTTAACGAACTAAGTTAAAATGATTGGATTAAGTTGAAATGAATTAGAAATGTATGGATATACATGAGATAGGTATGGGTAAGGTATGAAGGTATACAAATAGAATGCTCGACGAAAGGGTATGTATTCAATTCATATATGAGGTTTTATGCGCCGTATCGGCAAGCCGCTTGGCTTTTCTTTTTCTTTTTGATTGGAAAAGGCCTGTGTGGCAGTTTGGGGATTTTCCCGATGCTCCCAGTACAAAGGAGGTTATGGCGAATTTTTCCGGGAATTTTGGGAGTTAGAATATTTTTATGATGATTTGATAGGTAGAAATCATCGTATCGATTTATGTATATAGAAGTCGATAAGGAAACGAACTTAGAAATAGGATAGTATAATCAAAAAGGAAGTCTAGAATGAAATCTCGAAAGAATAGAAAGAGAAAGCGTATACGTGTTTAAATTGAATAAGTAGTTGTATGGTATTGATTATTCGAGTAAGTAGTCATATCTGTTTTGACGTTATAAATGTTATTCAGTCAAGGTCTGAGAGGTAGTTATACCCCAACTTGATTGATTTCATTATTAACCAATAAATAGTAAGATTTCAGGCTCGAAGATCAATGTTGAATAAGAGTTAGTTGAATATAGTATTTGGGTTGTCGTAACGATGTTTTACACAACATCTGTTTTAACCCAAATAAGTGTAAGCTTGGAAATAGAATAAAGAATATTTCCTAAGTATAGAAATAAACGAGATCGAAAAAAAGATAGGTAATCGGAATATTTTCCAATTTTAAATAGCATATATTTTCTAAGAAGTTAGAAAATAAAGGAAGGCGATATTCGGAAATGTTTTCCAATTAACATAAAGGGCCAATATGGTTATTGCAAATATCTGGTTAACAAATATTGATAAAGTAATAGAGAAGTGATTTAACTAATGGAATATTGATTATGGGCTCAGTTGAATTTCAAAAAGAAAAATTTGATTTTTGAAAAGAGTAAACTGTTTGAAAACTCCCAGGGAAGGACTGTTTGAATCAAAAACAAATTTAACAGAAATTTGTGAAAGCAAAATTTGAATTAAAGTAAAGCCAGTAAAGTGGTAACTGAGATTGAATTAGAATGATATCAAGACAAATTGGATTGTGAGATTCAAATTTGAAGTGTAACGGGATAATCAAGTTAAGAGTTGGGAATCGAGAGTTAAAATGATATTTGGCTCGGATACAAGCGAATGGTCGTGTCGTGGATAAAAGCAGATTGGATTTGATTGGGATAACTCTTGTATATGCTGAGTTGATAGCATATGGAAGTGACAGAGTTGATATGCCGATAAAAGGTACAAGTTTATATTTCATATGATATGAGATTTTGATGAGCCGAATCGGCAAGCCGCATGGCTGTTTGATTTTCTTTTGGATTGGAGATGGCCCAGAGTGGCGAGTTGTTGTTTGACGTATTGACCAGTACAAAGGAGGTGCTGGCGAAATTTTTCGAAGGGTTAAAGCGTTAGAAAATTTTCAGGATTGTTGAAAATTTTCGTTGATAAGAATTAATTAATAATTTAATTGAAATTAAATTGGTTCAGTTGAAACTAAAGTTAAGAAGTGAACAAATATGTTCTAACCAGTCGATAGGGTCGTCCTCTACCTTCTAGCAATTTCGAGGACGAAATTATTTTAAGTGGGGAAGATTGTAATGACCCGCATTGGCAGGGGTATTATGATTTATTTATTTAATTATATAAATGGTGGTTTAGTGAATTTAATGGTCGTGGAATAAAATAATAGTGAATATTTATTTGAAATAATGATTAAATAATATATTTAATTCTGAAATAATCAGAATTGGCTGAAATAACGATATAGTGTGAACCGGATCATCTGTGACATTTAATTCGGCTTGGAATTGAATTTGAATAACGAATATATTCAATCGTCGACAGTTGAACGTATAGTTTATAATATAATTATAAACGAGCTCGAAATGGCGCTGCAGTTCGTAAATTGGCGATTCGAACTTCAACTGAATGTACAGGATTTGTTTTAAGCCAGATTTCTATGAAACAAGAAACGTGTGGAGCTGGTGGAGTATATCTTTCTAGTGGAAGAGAAAAATCGGGATTTCGTCGTATAGATTTTGATGCACGTCCAAATCAAATTTTAAAATAGTCGCTACAGAATCGTTTATCGACCGTATCGGTTTATTCGATATAACTAGACACCGGATATGAATTTAGACAAGATTCTTTTGGGAAGTAGTGGTTATTTAATTTTTAGAATTTTACTGTAATTTTTAATTAATTAAATAATCAACTTTTTATTTGGAGTATTTGACACCCTGTAATCAACATTTTGAGGTTTCAAAATGTGAGTCAATCTACCGGTATTATTATATTTTTGGGATCCGGGCACATCACCGATTACAATGGTATATTTATTTCAGTCTGCAGCATTCGTACATGGGTATAATTATACGTAGCTGAGTACATGATCTTTTAAATAACTTAAACGAATTAAAATAAGGAACGCTTGGTGCTGCGAAGTCCACATTTTTTTTCCATTTCTTTGATCCACAGAAGGCCACGCCTCCATTGTTTACAGCCATGAGAAACACAAATCAAAACGTGGACATTCTTTTCCCCCACAAAATATTTTTTGATAAATACACTACCATCGGCTAACCCTAAATGCATTTCTCCCGTAGTCAATTACTTCTGCGCCGCCAGTTCTTCTACTACCAAACGAAAGAAATCGATCTTCATTAATTCCTAGAAATAGAAACTAAAATCTATAAATCCCGAATTAAATATGATTGAATCCCCCTTAAGATTTTCTTTGAATCTATATGATTTGTTTGGGAACCAACGTTGCTTCTTTACGCTGGGAATAAGGTCGCGTGCTAAGTTTTGGGTATCGGATTTTTCTTGGGGTTCAAACGCCTGTAGCTTGCAGTGGCGTTCAACGGTAGCAGCTGACGATCAAGGAATGAAGGCGAAGCCCGGTAAATTCTTGTTCTGCGTTGGAAGGCCACACTGTGACGGCGACGACAGCGCATCCGGATGGACCTCCGGTGATCATCTGAGGCCTGCGGTGGTTGAAAATTTTGGGCCAGTCTCGGTTCCAGCAGACGAGGAGGGTGTCAGGCGGTTCAGGGAGGGAGGAGTAACATGGAGGGTGGTCTTTTTATTTGAGGTCAGAGAAGACGGGGGGACGTGGAGTTGTGTTTTCCTATAATGGAAATTTGAAGGCTGGAAGGAGAAATGGAGTTGTGTCTTGGAAGAGGAGGTGGCGGCATATGATTCGAGGAGGTGAGTGCTACGTATTTTTTTCATTTATGGGTTAACTATTTGTTGGAGAAAGGCAGATGTTGTTTGGTGTGAAGTGTGGAGTATGGAACTGGAAACGTGAAGATAGGGGGGAGCGGAAGTACTGGGAGCTGCTCGCATGTATTAAAGTGGGAGAAGGTGAAACAATGGATCCGAAAGGGGGGCGGTGAATGGTCGTACGTTGAATGCATGCAGGTGGAGACGTGGGAGACATGGTATTTCATGGAAGGAGATGGCATAGGAGGAATGGTTTGGAGTTTCTTCAACAGGCAACGAATAATGCTATGCTGACGCTATGCTGATGTTAGTTTTTACAGTGGCACTGAGCGGAATATTCAATATGAAGCCCAATGGAAAATAAAGCCCATTTGAAATTTAATATGACATAAAGAGGTGAGTGTTGGAGTAGGATATTTGAGGAGGGAATTTCCAAAGGAGATGGCGAAGTGAATTTCTGAAAATGGGACATTTTCGATTGGGAGAGAACGAGATGTGTGGCCAGGTTTAAACGTTCGTGGGCCAAGGAAATCAAAGGTTCGTACAAAGTCGGATTGGTGAACCGTAAATTACGTCGGGATCGTACGGACGTCAACTACAACATGAGACTGACTGGAAGTCCATCGGAGACAGTTACAATTTATGGCGAAATAAATTGTCCGACTGAATCAAATAACGCAAACCGTTATTTAACGGTTAACGCGCCAAAGTGAATAAATCTCACTAACTCTGAACAGTTTATAATTTCATGTTGTATTTTTAGAACTGTTAGATATTGGTTGATTTACTGTATGTTGACTGTTTGATTGAACTGCTAGTCAGTTAGTTAAATTTTCTATATTTGATTCTGTTTAACAGAATATATCATATGGAACTGAAAGTGATGTTATCTATATTGTTTAACATCTGTGATGCAGGGAAACAGGTTGGAGGAATCCAACTGGATTCCTCAACATTTATTTTACTGTTTTCATATATTGTGATATATGATGTGTTATATAATCTGTTATGGATTATGTGTGTTGGAATGATGTTGATCATTGTTATTCGATATTGTAAATATCATAAAAGACCCTGGGATGTAAAAAGAAGTATTTCAATGTTTATTGAAATAAAGGAATTTTATAAAATCACAGGATTTTATAAAAGGAATTATTTATAAAACGAACACGGTTTTATAAAAGGGATATTTATTTAGAAAATAAATAGAAATAGAAAAGGAATATTTATTTAGAAAATAAATAGAAGTTATAAATAGGATATATTTGTAACGGTAAGTAAACGTTATAAATAGGAAATATTTGTAACGGTAAATAGAAGTTATAAATAGGATATATTTGTAACGGTAAGTAAACGTTATAAATAGGAAATATTTGTAACGGTAAATAGAAGTTATAAATAGGAAATATTTGTAACGGTAAATAGAAGTTATAAATAGGAAATATTTGTAACGGTAAATAGAAGTTATAAATAGGAAATATTTGTAACGGTAAATAGAAGTTATAAATAGGATATATTTGTAACGGTAAGTAAACATTATAAAAAGGAAATAGTTGTAACGGAAAACGTAGTTTATCAAAAGGAGCTAATCGATGTTAGTAAATCGATTAGAGATAAAATAAAAGAAGTTAATCGATGTTAGTTAATCGATTAGTGTTAAAGTAAAAGAAGTTAATCGATGTTAGTTTAATCGATTAGAGTTTAAAGCAAAAGAGTTAATCGAATATAGTTATTCGAATAGAAGCGAAAGAGTTAATCGAATATAGTTATTCGAATAGAAGCGAAAGAGTTAACTGAATATAGTTATTCGAATAGAAGCGAAAGAGTTAACCGAATATAGTTATTCGAATAGAAGCGAAAGAGTTAATCGAATATAGTTATTCGAATAGAAGCGTATGAGTTAATCGAATATAGTTATTCGAATAGAAGCAAAAGAGTTAATCGAATATAGTTATTCGAATAGAAGCGAATGAGTTAATCGAATATAGTTA
>JASFAX010006963.1:0-28818 GCA_030737875.1 Allium sativum | reverse complement strand
AATAAGTCAGGGGTGCATGTTCGGCATGTACTCATAATACCAGAACGGCAGAATATACCAGAAACTGTACAGCTGCTTGTAGCGCTATACGACGTAAAGATCCAAAGCTACATACAAATAGCCTAATATCGTTGTAACACAATCGAACGAATGCAGCTGCTCTATGTCTACAAGGCCAGCCAAAAATCCAAGTCTAATAGTCCCCCTGTTGTTGCTAAAAAAGGCAGAACCAAAAAGGTATAATAAAATGGCCCTGATAACGGGGGTATGCATAGCCACAGTTGTCTGATATGCAACTATATAGGCCTGTAGAGTAGGTAGGCTATCGGTACCTGAAGCAACGGTCTAAGGATCTAAACCTGGTAACTGCTCTGAAAAGCTTTCAAACTCCTCAAATGATACATCAAAAGGGACGGGGAGACGACGTGGACGACCAACCTTGATGCCCGTGAGCATGTAAAAATCTAAAGGAGTAAGCCTTAACTCAAAATCAACAAAGTGAAATGTGTGCGTAGTAGGCCACCATCGCTCACTAATAGCCTCTACAAGGCATCGGTCAACATGAGCAAACCTAGGTAAATCTAAAAAGTCGCCAAATGGTGTATCATGGAGTCTAACTGGTATAGGCTGGGGTAACTGCTCAAAATGTGTCGTATAACATGACCAACTGCCTCACATAGCAATATGTCGAACCTAAACTATAAATTATTTGTTGTAAACATATAATATTAAACAACATTCGTGTATAGTAAAACGGTTCCCGATATACGTAATAAAGTTATAAAATTATACCTGAGGCGTCGCAACAGCAACAGACACTCGATGTGTAAATGTCGCAGGCAGATCGTGCAATACTCGAAGGCTCTCAGCAGTCGCGGTGTCATCTTGTAGGAGATGTGCTGGCCCAACATTAGGATCTGTCGGAGGATGGCAGATGTGTCTTCCAGACTTAATTTGACGTGGCAGCATTTCGTAGTAGAAATAATTAAAAATAAAATTTAAAAGGAAATTTTTTGAAGTTAATAAATGAAAAGGAGAGCATTTGCGCTTGATATAGGCGGAAATATTTACGCGTTTGTTGAACAAACGAGTAGGTTGTACGCATTTGTTCAACAAGCGTGCTTTTTTTCACTCGGGCCGGTCTTTAAAAAATCAACGCGCATGTTCAACAAACGTTTAGTCCCACGTGTTTGTTGAGCAGGCGTGTGGACTAAAAACTGTTGCGATTCCCCAATTTCCGAAGTGTGGAAAATTATGAATCGAATTTCCACACTCCGGATTAGTTGGAGTTGTTCTTATATCTGACTATTCACGTGAACTGCAAGATCAGTTCGTCATCCTCGACTTTTCGACCGTTTTACTTTTCCATGTGTTGCCAATTAGTTTTAGTAATCTGATGTGACATAATTGCCGATATTTCTTTTTTCTATGAGATCCTTGAGATGGCACCTCCAAACAGCGAGCTTTCTTTGTACGTTCTGCACGCTTTGAGGTAGATTGCTGACCTATCTTTTTGCAAAAACTGAAGGTCATAGGTAGTGTCATGGCTGCTTTGTAAATTTAGTGTAACAACAAACGTAAGCAGATACAAAATTGAGCTGAAAATTATAAGTTAAATTCATCTTCAGAACAAAATGGAGTAAAGTCTGCAGCATTAACTCAGTGGATAAGGACATCGCACCGTGATAACAGTAACGTGGGTTCGAAACTCGGAATGATACGCAAAGAGCTTACCATGTGCATATGTTAAGATCAGCTAATTATATGGTGCTCGTGGACCGAACTAGGTGCACTAGGGAGGATTTTACGACTCCTTTCGGTTTCTCTTCTAAACAAATTCAAAAAAATAAAATAAAAAAATAGAGCACATAATAAATGTACAAACTCACAAAACATAGGTATATCGGTATGATGAAATGAAATAGCACAAAAATAACAATTACAACAAAACTGAACATCATTATCATTCTTGCTTGACATGACGAATCAGTTTAGTCCATTACAAATAAAATACTAAGTTCTTAGAGCATACCTAGCCCAGCAGAAGAGGGTATATCAAAATGAGGAGAAGAAAAAAAATGAGAAATTCGAACTCATCCAACAGCGGGTGGAAAAAAAGTTAAACGAGAAATAGTTTCCCATTTAACAATGTTTTTCCTTTTTTTTCTATGGGTCCCTAAAGGGTTTTCAGTTTACAATTTAGGGATCCCCACTTAAAATAAAGCATGGGGAACTCTCACTTCTTCTTTACCACATGTGAATTTACACTGCTGTAGTGTGAAGGGAGGAAAAAAGTGGTGATTCTCTCTCCTCTGTGCCATACTTATGTTATATTTTGACTTATTGTAAGAAGAAGGTATATTTTTCCATACTTATTATATTTTGACTTATTGTTGTATTTTGACTTATTGTAAGCAATTAAAATCTACGGCTAGTTTGTTTTGACTTTCAAAATATCAAAAATGACTTAAATAAGTTGGCCTAACAAGCTAAACGACTTATTGGAGCGATGAACATATCGGCTTTGGCTACATCAAAAACCAAACCAATGTTAGAAAACAAGTTTCATTAGGCAACTAGCATATTATATTTCCTTAGTTGAGGTGTTGATGTGCTGATGATAATGGAGAAAGACTGCAATTGTGCGTATTGTATGTCAACACATATGGAAGTTCTGCTAAACTTAATTTGTTGTGTTTAATATCAATAGTTGCTGCTGGCACTAGCTTCTTGTTGGAAGAATTAGATTGCCCAACAGTAATGTGTTTAATTGGCATTTAATTGCCGAGGTGGAGGTGTGAGTTCCGCATATGGTTTATTAACACGCGCTTGATTGGGTGTAAAAGAAAGAGCGGTTTTATTGATTATCAATGATAGAGAATATTTTTGATATTGTAGTGATGCTTGAGAAACTTAATAAAATAGCTTTGATACAAAACTTGTTTATATAAACCGAGAAATACAGCTGAGGGCTTTATCTCTGATTTCATTTGTAACAGGCTTTGGCCCGCGCTTCATATATATTATCTTCTCAAGATCATCTGAAGCGTTAGTGTATTCCCCTCCTCGAGATATAGGATAGGGTTTTCATCTCTTTCATCTACTCCGACTCCGTCAATTATTCTAAATTCGGAACTTAATTTATTAAAGTTTCTCATTGACTATATTTTTGTAAGCATGTGTGCACGTTGATAGAAGACTGGTATATGATTAACTTCCAAACTTCCTCTAGTTGTTTACTCTCGTACAAAGTATAGATCAACCTATAGTGCTTTGTGCGTGAATGTAGAAGGGGTTGGCAGATAGTAGTACGGTGCTTAAACTGTCGCACTAATTCACTGGTTTTTTTAGTGAACTTCATCAGCCCTAGTTCTTGAATCAATGAGTCAATATAATTGATTTATGCAATCATGCTTGATACTGATCGATACTCTTCTTCTTTTTTGGAACAGGAAATCATAAATTGTTTTTTCGAGCACCACGAAACTTGATTATGTCCGACGTAGATACAAAACCCAGAAGTCAATCTGTGATCGTCTAGATTTGAGGCGCAATCCACATCAATGTGAGCTTGTAAAACCATGTATTTGTTTGCTTTTAGAAGTAAGCCATGTTTCTATGTAACGTTTAGATATCGAAGTATCCATTTTATGGCCTTTCAATGTTAACTTGAAGGGTTTGCCATGTATTTGCAAACCTTATTAGCCCTGCAACATATCATGGGACCAGTAATAGGTACATACTGCAAGGCACCCACGATGCTCCTATACTACTTGACATTACTTGTAGCTTCACCACATTGCTTGGATGTAAACTGCTAGTCATTTGTGTGGGAGGTTGTTTTGCCAGATGCATGTTGGCTCGAATGATGCATTTCTTTTGTGATAAAAACCATTTCTGATTCAGAACTTTTTGGACTTGATACACAAGAAAATAGTTTAAATTACTAAAATCTTTGAAAGAAATAGTTTGATTAAGGTATTGTATGATGTTGTTGATCACTTCATCATTATTACCAGTTATGGGAATGTCATCCAAGTAAACTAGTGTATTACTAGTGATATGGTCTCTTGTGTTTGTATACAAGGAGCTAACTGATTTGATTAGTGTGAATCCAAGACTAGTAAATGTGATTGAGTTTTTAATACTAAACCCTTGGTGCTTGCTTTAATCCATATATTGATTTGTGTAACTTACAAATTAGTTCCATGTCTCTACCTTTGCAGTACCCTTTGTTTGTTGCATGTAGACTTCTTCCTATAAATATTCATTTAGGAATGCATTATACACATCAAACTATATTATATTTCAATATTTATGTAGTGCTATAGTTCAAATTAATTCGAATCATGGTTGGTTTAACCACGGTTGAGAATGTCTCATTGAAGTCAAAACCATTGTTATGAGTAACCTTTAACAACAGGTCTTGCTTTGTACTTGGATATGCTTCTGAGTTTCTTTTCATCTCGAATGCTCGTTTACGCCCTATAATGTTTTTGTGGCCCGGTAAAGAAACTAGATTCCATATTTTATTCCTTATCAATGCATTGTATTAATCATCCATAATATTTTTCACTTGTCACACTTGGCTGCCTTTTCGTACCTAATTGGTTATGTGACATCCAAAGCAACAACATATATCTTAGGTTTAAATATTCCACTTTTAGACCTTGTGATAATATGATGCTCGACTTTATTCTAGTTTTGTTCTTGTTGTTGATCTCCATGGCTAGTTGACTCATTGCTTATAACCTATCCCTTTGATCTTGTATACTTTTCTCTGGTAATTCATTATTATCATGTTGTTGCGTGGAGTCATTGAGAGAGTCATTTGAGCTACAACTCGATCTTACACCTGATATGGTATGCGTCTCTTATGATTTATCTTGATGTACATCATCGTGATTTGTCCCAGTCCATTTCGACAGAATTGGTGATGGTAGCACTGATACTTCTAAATTTCTTTTTCTTTTAGTGGTTTTAGTTTCCTTTTATTTTGCAAAAGGAAAAACATGTTCATTAAGAAAAACATATTTTGATATGAATAACCTACTACTACCATCCAAACAACTATAACCATTTTGGTTGTTTGCACGACCTAAAAAGTCGCATGGTGTGAACCTCACATTTAACTTGTGTTTGTTATATGGTATAAGGCGAGTATAAGGCAAGGGAAACATAAACACCTAAATGCCCTTAGATTTTGATAATTTGTCGTAATTATAAATAGCATTTCATGTGGACATTTGTGTTTCATGACTTTAGGTGGCAGCCTGTTTATGGGTGCATTGATGTAGCAAATGTCGCTGTCCAAATTTTTATTGGCAGTGATCTTTGCGACATCAGTGTTAGGCATGTTTCAACAATTTGTTTATGTTTTCTCTTTACAAGTGTAACGATTCGCAAATTTGAACGCTTTAAATCAATATAGTTAAATGATATCTAACTTAAAAATATGAATTGTCGATTTAATACTAATTGAAATCAATTCCATAATCTCAATCAACCATATTTGGTCAATCAATATTTATTATGATTCTATTTGGTAACTTGTAAACAATAATTAATAGTTTAGAATTGAATCAGTAATTGAATCGTAATATAAAACAGTATTTTATATAGAAATTGGCCAGTTTACAAACGATCTCGGAATTTATCGAAACCAACTTTACTGGACTTGAAACTGTAAATTATTGTACGTTGTCAAGTTTTGTAGGAATCAGATCTCATATGTAATCATATGAGCCTAGAGCTTCCAACGGAAATCAAATCAGCATATGTAGTTATAAGTTGATAAGAAAAAAAACACGATTTCAAAGTCCTGAACACACGTAAAACACCCCCTCTCCTCTTCTCCATCTGTAATTCCACTCATTCTTCACATTGAAAAGGAAAACATTCCTTCCCAAATCATTTAATCCCTCTTCTCTGTTTTTCTTTCAGAATCCACGATTCCCATTCGAAAAAAATCCCTTAACGCAAAATTAATGAAATCGAAAAATCGAAACGGCTGACATTGTCTTGCTGCTCCATCCATTACGCTTTGCTCCTCTGCGACGTGGATCCTACCTCCGAAGGAGCCATGCATGAAACATTGTTTCTTCCACCATGCTCCTCTCCAAGGCCGTGCCACCTTCCCCTCGCGACCCTGGCATAGCGCGCCAGCTTTGTCCTTAATTTCCATCGACCTCTTGTTGTGTCCTTTCCAATCCTAGAACCCATCGCTTCGCTTTCCCTTAGCCTCCTCTGCGAACTAAAAATGGGGGTGGTAGGCAGTTGTAAATGTTTCTGATGATGGGAGATTGCGGTAGTTTGGCTATGAAATGTAGCGGTGTTATTATAGGGATGGTGCCTACTTAAAAAGCTTGGAAAGGTGCATATTGTGCTTTGTGTGGTGACCGGGAGCAAAGGTTTGTTTAGAAGAGAGGATTTTCATGGAAATTAGTTTAATAAGTTAAGTTGTAAAATTTTAGTCAATCCGATCATTTCTTATAAAAGAAAGTATACCTCATTTTAGACACAAATCGAACACCGTCGAGCCCGTGAATTCATATTGGCATAAGCAACATTCTAGAGTTGAATTGATGAAATCCTGAGTGTAACAATCAAGGATTTTAGATAAATTTAAAATCATGATTTTGAATATATAGAGATAAAAATTTAATTTGATTTTAATGTAAATATTGTTTAAGCAATAAATTTGAAATTTGACAATTTATAGTTTAGATAGCTACTTAGTTTGTTCACAAAACCAATTGGTTGATGTGAACAGTAGCTTCTTCGTATATATCCAGGATTTTATTTGAATATTTCCTAATGTGGGACTATTATTTTCATCACTCTTCCTTCATGTGTGGCGTATTTGAGCCATCTACGTGAACATAGTATTTTGGATGGAGTGGCGTACGTATGGCGGTTTAGCACATACGTATTAGTTGACTTAGTTCAAAACCTTACTCCGATACCACTGTTGAAGAACCCTGAATTACCACAAAACCAATTGGCAATGTGATGGGTGAACTCTTAATGTTTATACATGAATTATTTTATAAATTCCCCGATATGGTACTAATTCCAACATTGCACTAGAGCAGGTTTAATCGTGTGCACATAACTGCCACACTTGTCCGCGTCACCCAATAAGATCCACATGTTTGGCTCAAGATCTTCCACATGTGCGGGGGCGTGTTGGAACGATTCCCACATCGGGAAATTTATAATATAATTCCAGTATAAACATTAAGAGTTCACCCATTACATTGCCAATTGGTTTTGTGATAATTCAGGGTTCTCTAACAAGATTTGTCAAATATAACGGTAAAATACTGGTAAGGATTTACCAGCTTTTGTTATAATGAATCTTCCGAGTATGTATTTGGAAAACTATTTTTAATATGATAATAGTTGAGTGTGATGTTTATATTAAGTTAAAAAAAGGGATTTTGTTAGTTTATAGCGTTTAATCAATTTATCAAATAAGAATAGAATTTTGTAACTTGACGAATTTGACTTGATTTAATCGTTTGAAATTTTATTTTGATAATTCAAGGTTGGATTTTGGGTTTGATTTGAATAGTAAAATAGTTATTTAAAAAACCATAAATTATACTGTAAAAATGTATCGACAAAATATATTAGTTTTGGTCACTACATAGTGATATTTAGCAACACAAATAAGCGTTATAAATTTGTAACAACAATAAGTGTTACAAATGTATTGCATGAAAACGATGTTCCATGCATCCACGGTTTGGTTTTTAACCCATGGTTTTGTGAGAGTATTTTTACCATTATGCACTCATTTTTCTCCTATAAAAAGCACCCTCCCCCGCTCATTTTCTTTATTTCAGACTTCTTCTTCTCTACCTTCTCTTTTCTTTGGTCGTGGCTTCTTTGCCATCTTCCTCCTCCACTCTCCCTCCTTTCTCCATTTTGGTTCGGCTTTAAACCTCTCCTCCCTCCCCCTTTAGGTCGTGACTTCCTCCCTTTCCCCCCTTAAAAACACCCTCTCCTCCCTTTCTAGCTTGGCCTACAACCCCCTCCCTCACCACCCCATCTGGGCCTCACCTCCCTCCACCTAAACGCCTCCCCCTTCGATGCACCTACCTCTACCAAACCGCTCTTCCTTACACACCGCCAAAAACCCCCTGCTCTTCCCCCCTTGCTCTCTATTCCTACCCCTACAACCTCCTTGTCCTATTTGATAGTAAGTAATATATATATATATAATATTTCTGAGAACGTCGGCGAGGAAATTGTGTCAGTCCGGAGCAGTCTCGGTTAGCAAGGCGGTCCTACCATATAGTTAGGTAGAGTGGAACCCCAAGGTGAGAAACTCTTCACTTATATTTATTCTATATGGATGATATGTTGATTGTTGTAAATGTATAGTTAATTAGTTGTTAACGAAGTGTAAGCTTTAATTACCAAACGCTTACACATATATACACTGATATATATGCTATGTGATAGTTGTATGGATGTTATGGATGTTGTTATAGTTGTTAGCAGTGATACTATGTGATGTTGCACAAGTTACACACTCATATGTGGAATTATATAGGTATTGGTTAAGTCTTAGGCCAATCGAATAATATAGATGAATATTTTATTCATTTAAATATGAGGTAAAAATAAAAATTAGAATTTCCTTTCTGAAACCAAGTAGAAATGAAATTGAAGTGATTATGAAAAACTTTTGATGTCAAAATTTTATTGAACAAAGTTTTGATATAAAACAATGTATTGAAGCTTAAATCGATTCCTTTTTTAAAATTGAAGTTTGGTTAAACCGTATAGAAGATGTTTTAACTCAAACCGGATGTTCCATATAGCTTACATAATATTTAATTTGAGTTCTGGAAAGTTTGGAATTCAAAAGTTAATTTTTGAAAAACAACAATATTTTAAAAATTAAATAATATTATGATATTAATTTAAAAATGAATATTTTAATTTAAAGTGAAATTATGAAATATTGTTTAAAAATAGTCTTATATATGTTTAAATGAATTTCTATACTATTTTGAAGTAAATCGGATTATTTTTAATATAAATATAAAATATGGTTAGAATACAGCTTGTCGCGCTGTAGTAGTTTGCGAATTTCAACCATAGACTATAAATTAATATAACAGATTCATTTTAAGTCGAATTTTCCTAAAAAAACATTTTCTTTCTTATAATAATATTTTTCAAATGGAAAAAGAATTTTCAAATTTCAATGTATAATTTTCAAATTACTTTCAAAACTATTTTCAACAAAAATCACGGTAATGTAGTTCGTTGATCGTAACGGTAAAAGGCTATTTTTAAATAGTTAAAACAATATGGAATTTTTTGGTAAATCGTAATAAATTATTTAAAGGTGATTTGAGTTAAAAATATTAAGCTTTGGATAGTACACAGGTTATTTTAATCAAACTAGTTAATATAAGCTATTCAGTAATGCTTTTTAACACTTTTGTAACCCTTTTTTAAATACTAATATTGCAATTTAATGATTTTAACTTAAGGATTACTATCCAAATCTTTTGTAAACATTTTCAAATGGATAATGAGGTGTTTTAATAATAGTCTGGGTAATGTAATTTGGAATTTAACCTTAATAAGGTTAAGATTTTCCAATTCTAAATTAATTGGATTTGAATGGAGATAATCTTCGGATATTCAGTATTGGAATCTATAATTAAACTTTTACTATTTGAGGAATTTAAAAGGTATTTATATCATTATACTACTTATAGTATTCGTTGAGTATGAGAATTGACATTAGATATAAGCTGACATAATTTCTGCTTAGATCTTTGTTTAATATAAATCAGAATTAGGTTTGTCATGAATGGTGTCTTAAATAACATCATTCTTCAACCTAGTTAAAAGCTAAGTTATGTTTTGGGAATTTAGAATGTTATAATTTTGGTTAAGATTAATTGAATCTTTATATTAAAGATTTATGAGTTTGGAAACTTAAGATTAAAAATTTATGGTATGATATTGATTAAGAAATGGTTTTAAAAAGGAAGCTCAGGCTTTTGTAGAGCATCTTTTGATTTGGAGCTTAGAGGTGAAGAATGGAGAAGTTTGGATGTACCTAGTGTCGCTTAATTATTTTCCGCTATTTATTTTGTGTCTCGGTAATGGTGTATCTAGATATGTACATACTCTGATCTAGTAGTGTTGTAATCCCTATGCAACCTCATGTTGTACTAATGAGAAGCTATTTTGTTCCATTATTCTAGTGTGTTATTACCTTAATAACAATCTGTCTTTATGAACGTTTTGTGTTGGTTTAATTACCGACTTGGAATGGTCAAAAAGGCGGGTTGTTACACTGAGTCTATTGGAATTTATACTAAAATGAAACGTCCTTTGGTTTTAGTTTAAATCCAATATCTTCGACAACGTCTAAAATCAAGGCGATTTTACTTGTGAAATGATATCTTTGACAGCTTTTTTATTAAATGAATTAAATCTTTTGAAATGATATGTGGAATGTTAGGATGCATTAAAAAATCCCGATTGTTGCTATATGACTTGTGCACATGTGACACGCACACATATAACATAAATGACATGATATAAATTGCTATATGATTGGTTGTTATGTTTGGTCGTTGTGTAATATATGTGATATTATATTATTTTTTCCACACTGCAAGTTCCTTTAGATTTAGGAAAAATCACTATGGGTTGAAATGATACATACTCGAACGACTGTATAGATTTAAAGATTAATTTCCAATGATTTGGGATACGCGTTGAAATGATATAAACTCTGTACTCAAATTTTGAAAAACGGAATGAAATGATACATATTCGTATCACATGACCGTAAGATTAAAAAAAATATAAGGACACCGTGGTCAATACAAAGTAATTTGTGAATTTTATAAGTATGTATATGTCTTGAAATTTTATTTTAAGATCTGGTTTAAATTTAAATTTGAAATAATTCTAATTTGAACATATGGTCTAAAGGAAACTTGACTCAATGAAAGAATTTAATATGAATTTTTAAATTGAATTTGTGTTTGAAGATAATATTACTTCGAAATGTTATGAGTATGTTGACTTATAAAATTTATTTTGGATACTTAGATTTTATCTTAAGTTTAAATTTGAATTTATAAATTAAGACTTAACTAATATAAGGAATGTGTTTTAAATAGAACTTTATATTAGATTTGTTGCTCGAAAGTTAAGATATACATTTGATTTAAGAATTCAAATCTGTTTAAGATTTAAATTTATTTAAGTTAATTGTATGTAAGATAAACTTGAGAATCTTACTAAACTTAAAATAGATAGATGGATTTGAAGGATACGTCTTTATAGAATGGATTTAAGTAACAAAACTTTATACTTGAAATTTTGAATGTTGGTTTAAGAGCAATGAGAAGAAATGAATTTAGAATTCAAGCTTCCAACCAAATGAAGCCAAGAATTTAATAGTGGAACTCAAGTTTTAAACTAAGTTGACTACTTGGTTTTAAACTTTAAATGTAAACTAACCGAGTCTTAAGTAAATGGAATTTAACCTCAGAATTTGATTAAAGATTAATTCATATTTCGAAATTGCGGTTAATTGATTCGGACTGGATACTTTCTTGGAGTTAATATTATCTTGCCTTGCAACTAATATATAATTTACAACTATTTTATTTGAACTGTTTGGTATATAAAACTTAACTATCTTATTAAACTATTTTATACCAAACCCATTTATTTTATTTAAAATTATTAATACTAAACCTATCTATTTTAGTTAAACAAATTTTATACTAAACCTATCCATTTACTTAAACTATTTTGTATTAAACTTAATATTTCATGGATGTTAAATTCAGCATAAATGAAATATTCAATGAAATGCATCAGTAACTTAAAAAGATGTTTGGTATCACCATCCTCTAAGGATCTGTTAAACAAATACATAGAATATAATACGTTATATCAATTGTTTATATTAGCTTAACTCTTTCAAAATAACAGTATATATCTCCAATCCGACCAATTAAAATCCAAAATGATTGAATATAAAGATTCAACTAAATAACGATATGTTTGTGGTATGTGATTCAAATCGTATGTGAAGTTCTAAAATGAATTTATCTGTAAATATGAATTTGAAATTGAAGTGATATCGAATAAAAATTTGATGATGAATCAATTTGTATATATCAATTTGGAATTTGAAGTAATAAGGAAACATTGAATCGATTAGAGAAATTGATAATAAAATCAATACTTCATGTTAATTGATTTTCGATATTGGAATATGATTTCAAATGTAATGACCACAGTGTTAAAAATGTAAGCGTTGATTTTTAAAGAGACCGGAGTCGGTATTGTCATACTCTCTTCTAATATCGATACCACTTTAACAATTTGCACATGGTGGATAATCCAGAATGAAGTAGGATGGTTAGTAGAATGCGGGAATGAAATAAGAGAACGATAGCAGATGACCTTGACCTTTAGGTCGTAATTAAAATAACTAAAACAGGTGTCATACCCAGGCTAAGTGAGGTCGCGCCTCCTATCAGGCACGTTTCTTCGATATTATATCTATAACTTTGTAATTGATTGGAGGCCACTCGTGATTTGTGGGAGTGTTGTTCGAGGTGGGATGTAGTTGTGGCTATATGTTACCATCAGCCTGGGTCTGCAATCCGGTAGAATCCTACCTTTGGGTATCACCTCGGTGCCTTGTCATATTGTCCTAATTGAACCCTTATGATTTTGATTTGACGTTGTCATATCGCGGTGCATCCCTATCTATCGACGTACTGGTGTTTTACATGTAATGTGCACGACAATGCCTGTAAATGGCATAAGGGTAAAAATGTAATCTCGCTTACGCTATTTTAATATCCTTAATTTACTGAATAGACATTATTATAATACCGTATTACATTATATATATCTAGTTTCACGGATCTTAGAGGATGGAAATCTCAAACACTCTCTAAGTTATTGATGCATTTCATTGGGCATTTCACTTAAGTTGATTTACTTATATGAGAATGTTAGTCCTGACTCGAGTTTGTGTTTTTTGCATAATGCTCGGGTCAGACCGAGTATTACAGCTTTGAGACCTCATCTTTTGGAGCTGAAGATTTCTTGAAGATTCACCTATTTAATCTCTACTTCTGTTAATCCTAAATGTATTAGAAAACCAAATGTATTAAATTTCCAATGTATTTATTCATGTAAACTATGATGTATTGTATAAATTTATTTCATTCTGAGATTTCGTATTTTTTCTCTTTCTGTGATTATGTGATCTAATTCTTATTAAACCCCATGGCAATAATAATTTCTTGTTTCGAACAATTTGAGTTGGTTTAATTATCGACATAAACAGTTGGAAATAGTAGGTCATTACAGATTTGGTAGCAAAGCTTTGGTTTAATAAAAAACTTAGCTTATTGGGTTTAAACTCATTAAAGATAGTGTAGTAATACCCTAGAATTAGTAGAATCATCACTAGAATCACTGTTGAGAGAGCGTATTTTGAAAATACAAATTGTTTTAAAATCTAAATCTTTTTTGAAATCCCTACTCCATTGAATCCATCTTCATCGCTAATGTTTCTTTGATTTGATTTCCTTGGCTCTTAATCTCAATCTAATTCTAAATCCATCTTTAAGTTTCCAATATTAGTCTAAGAAACCTAAATATGAATTTAAGTTAAATAAATAACTTAGTGCATCAACTATTGGAATTAAAACAAGTAATTCGAAATTTTCGTTGAGTAAAATTGACCTTCGATGAAAATTTAACATTAATACATGGATTTTCCAAAGCATATTAAAAGATTTTGGGGTGTTAGAACTTAAAAATGTGAAGTTAAGGAAACCAAAATAAACATGTCCTGTAAAACAGTAATAAGTAAATAAATGGTTTTATGTGAGTAAAAGGGTGTAATATTAATATAAATTCTGTTTCATAAGCAATATCAAAAAGTTAATGAATTCTTAAGCCTCATGAAGTTGATTGGAAAAATAATAGCTTCTAACCAATATTTTGAAATCCTTGGTTAAGTAGATTAAAAAAAAATATAAATTTGACCCTTAAATGAATATAATTATAACATTATTTTGATTTTAAAGTAGGATACAATTTATAAGGAGTAAGAATTAGAGATATATTTAAGTTAAATTTATAAGTGTAAGGATTCATATAATTTTTATAACGTTGACTTAAAATTTACAAACTAATATAGTTCGTTTGAATTAGAAATTTTGGTTGTAAAAAATAACTTTGAGCTTAAATAATAATTAAATAAGTAAAAACAATATGGTTATAAACTGAATTTAGTAAGATTGAGCAGAATATAAGTTAAATTAGTATGTGATATATCGACAAATGGAAGCTTAATTAAATATATTCTTAAGTATATATTGGACAAACATAGATTTTAAGTTATGTTTGCCAAATCAATAAAAAAAAAATTGGTATTCTTTTAAATTGGGTATATTTATTTGGAAGTTAGCCATAGAAGTTAACGGTGATTTAAACTATGGGATATTGAGAATGAAAATAATAATAATAAGAATTTGAATCTAATTTATTTGGATTGAATTCGTAATAGACCTAAGTGTTACATTTAACTTGTTAATAATATTTGAAACTTATTAAAGGTGAATTCGACTATAAGATTTAAAATGATCCAACATACGGGTTGAAGAAAAAAGATCGAAAACTTAAATGAGATATTGTGTGACGATCCCAAAACCCCGTGACACGGTGTTAAGGATAATCATTAGAATATAATAATTTTAATCATCATTAGCAGATCACAGATAATAGCATAAACAGAAAATAGAATAATTTACACACATATGACAGCGGAATCATATAGACATCATCACATCAGAGAAGCACAGTACAGGATACAACTTAGTGCATAATGATACATAGTCAGTCACCATCGTCTGAGGCGGAATCATACATAAAAAGTACACAAAATAAATATCAGTCTACATCGCCAATGGCGGGATCATAATATAGATACAATAATGGCGGAGAAAATCCAAGTCAGCACGGTGTAGTCAAGCCTCGCCATGAGCCAAAAGGTGCGTCAGAAACCTGTAACTAGGCTGCCCGTGTGAAAATGAGGGCACCCGAGTTTGCAAGGTGAAACAAACTACGAGTCAGTCATGGGACTGGTATGAGAAATCTACTTAACTTATTAACAGCAATAATAAGGCAAATCAAAGGACCACGCCACTTTCGCGAAACGGGTTTACTCCAATGAGTGCTAGTGCATGAAATAAAGAAAATGATTAAATCATCGCAATGCTTTTTATAAAATGAAGCCATTATAAGACTCAGGTCCCATCACACAATGCAATGCAAGCCGGAGGATAGAGTTTTTACCTTATAATGGCCAAAAATGCTTCATACGAATAAAACAAAAGTGTTTGATATTATTACTAGTGCATATATGTTTCAAAAGCGATTTCAATCATAAATATCAATCCTAGGCGGCATAGCTACCATCTACTATGTCGCCATACTAGTAATACAATCACGTCCGCATATTTCGTATTGGAAATTGGGTTCCTTCATGAGTCGAGGCAAGGGGCAAGCTCCTCTCCGTTCGAGACACTCTAGCAAATGTCCCAGGACCCCACTATGATCCTTGGAATCGGCTGGGCCGGTCCTCTCTTACTTTTGAGGATTGGCAATTCCTGAACACACGTTTCCCGGTCCTTACAGACCTATAATCGAGGCGCCTCGCATTCCAACAACCACACAGGTGAAAAGTATATATAATGTCAGGGCTGGTAGGTCACTGACACCACCATAGCTAGAAAGAAACGTCGTGCACTCCCAGCGGTCCGTCTCCCGTTTTTGACTCATACCGAGGTGTGAGGCTCGCGAATTCACGTCATACACAAAGCTATGTCACACAGACCATGCTTTGATCATCGACCACAAGACTTTGCTTTGCAACAGAAGCCTTGATCATATGCCACTTAGGCGTGCCACACAGGCAATCCACTCCATGCGACTGATTTCTATCAATACATAACCTCTGAGCTCGTACGTCTCAGAGAAGGGCGTTAAGCAAGAGAATAAATTCTCCGCCGCCAAACAGATATATATTTTACAGAGATCAATCCGCACAGAACAAAATCCAATGTCAGACACACAGTCCATTTACAAGTCCGTTCTGGGTCTGAACGAAACCGGAGGCACCAATTCCTCGCATATCCGTACAATCAACAGAATTTTTGGACGGCTACTACTTCAGTTCCTTCATGGTAGCTACTCCAATCACGACCATCAGTAGCGCCCATCCATCCAATGTGAAGATCGTCGGTCTTCAACCATCTTCGACTTCTCAACGTCGATCGATTATTTGAAATGAGATGAACTCGACCTTTTCAAATAATCCACGTATATTTAGATTTTCAAATCAATTTGTCACATGGTTGGACTATTCAACATTCATATTTCAGTTCTTTAGTTATAATTTTCATGTTAAATACATTCAACCATCACATATCAAGCAAACACAACAAAATGGGATTATTTTCACTCTATATCGCCTGTAGTATTTTATAACGATATATTGCCATTTTTATTTATTTTAAAACGGCCATATTTAATTAAACGACGTTTCAGGTCGTGCCGATGCACTGGCGCGGTTTTTCACTAATTTTGTTTTACACATATCTGAAAATCTAACCGTTGGATCTTCACAAATTTTATATCATTAGGAAGGTCATTTCAAAATGAATCCAACGGTTTCAGTTTTGGGAAAATCCGACGGTCGGATCTTCCACACTAGTCATTTGAAATTACGATTTCAATATACGAACTGCAGCGTCGTTATTCGATTTAATTTAATTATATTTATATATATATATATATATATAAATATAATCGTTTCTGGCGCTGTCTTTCTTCAGATTTGAATTAAACATTCCAGACAATCCAACCGTCGGATCTTCACAAAGTTGGTGCCGTTGGAAAGATATTTCCAAGGCGAACCCAACGGTTGCGGTTTCTAGAAAATCCAATGGTCGGATTTCCCGCACTAGTCGTTTGAAATCACGGTTTCAAAACACGAACTGCACGGCCACGTTTCGTTTTAATTTTATTTATATTTATATAAATATAGTTCATTCAAAAATTCCTATATCGTTTTCACTTCAATTATTTCACTAACGCCTTTAAATTTTGGAAAATTTCGCCATAACCTCCTTTGTACGGGAGGGGCTGGGAAAATTCCCAAATAGCCACACGGGCATCTCATGTCAAAAAGTAAAAGTAAAAGCCAAGCGGCTAGCCAATAGGCTCATAAAATCATCACCCAAACAAAACAGTAAATGTGTACCTATTTGTCGGGCACAAAATTTTATTCCTCTTCTCTAGCCCCTTTGCTATAACCTGTTCAATAAATATGCATGTACATATATACAATTTTTATCACTTATCATTTTCCATTCAACTTCATATTTGATTTACTTTGGTTTAAAAAACACCATTCATTCTAATGTTGCATGCATAGGCTAAAATCATATCATTAGCTAATTAATGTATATTTCAACTCATGCATATTTTATTTGAACAAGTGGCTATTTTTAACACTTCACATTTCAAAGGTGATAATTTCGGCGAACTAAAATAGATTTCAACACATGACTATTTTATTTAGTTCCTATGCATGTTAAAAATAATATTTCTTCACCAATATTTATTTCAACGTCCGCATATCTTTAGCATATCACATATATGATAAAAATGATATTTTTTATCATTTAAAATATTTATTCGACAAATGGATGTTTTCAACACTTCATAGTTTCAATAAAAATGTAATTTTTATTGTTCGATCTTTTTATTCAACACATGAACTTTTCCACTACACACACTTCTCAACACATGAGCATTTCCACACATGGATATTTTATTTATGTTGTTCATATTAGAAAGATGGAATTTTTATTGTTGAAACTATTTATATATAAGGCGAATATTTTTCATACTTCATATATATTATAAAAATGTGATTTTTACTGTTTAAACACTTCATTCATTCACAAATGAATTTAATTTTCACACATCACTTTTCAACACATGAACATTTCCACACATGGATATAGTTTCAACATATGGCTATAATTTCAACGCATGAAGATAATTTCAACATATGAAAATTATTCTAACACATAAAGATTATTCAAAATTTCAGCAGCATAACGGTAGGGTAGTTAAAACCGGCACCGTCCCTAGTACGGCTCCTCGCTCTACCTTAAAACCTCGCGGTTTTTGACAATGGGGATTCATGCATCTAATTCGCACGCAGGCGGCATGTTTTATTTTTATTTCCGCAAATATTTCCAATTCATTTCAATCACCAATGGGTATTTTTCAACCACAACCAAACAATATCAACCACAAACAATTATTTAACCATTCGTATTTTTCATCCAATATTTCACACCAATTCACAACAATAAATATCGTCCATGGTTTGTGTACGAGGGGAGTATATATATATAATTGCTATATTTCACTTGCATTTCAACACATATATCAATTATTCTATGCATGTATAATTCATACTTCGCTCATATAGCTTACACCACGCATGTACATGAGGTATACAACACGTGTGTAATTTATATTTTGCTAATAGAATTTATACACGTCATTTTCCATTCAAATTCTATTAATTTAGATTTCTCACTTTGGTTTGCGGGGTGCTAAAAATCGTAGGTGACTCAGAAAAATCCGCAGCTTCTTCTATGTGGTAGAGAGCTTCCTTGCGGTCCCGATGTTTCCTGTTTCATCGAATTTCGTCAACACACTAAAAAGATATGATTTTTCAAAGTGCAAACATCAAAAAGAACTCACCTTTCACGATGGTTCAAAACTAGGTTTGCGGTTTTCGCGAGAACCGAGGCACGAGGGGATGATCGGCGGGTTGGACGTGGAAGAGGGAGGAGAGGGCTATCGGTCGATGGTGGTTTGAGGGGGTACGGTGGCCGGGATCGTCGACGGCGGCACCAGGAAGTGGCGGGCTTTCTGGCCTCGATTCAGGCGGAGGAGGCGTCGGTCGGGGTCGTGGGTGGGGTCGGATTTGAAGAGGAGGCAGAGCCGAGTCGAGGGGTGGCGGCGTCTGGAAGTGTCGGAGGCGAACGGAAAATGGGCTGGAAGGTTGGAACGACGGTGATCGTCGAGAGCAGCTGAAGGATAGGGTTTCGGAGATTTTTTTTATTTTTTATTTTTAATGAATGGAGAAATATGATTGGTCGATGGTTTTATTATATTTTTAAATAGTGTTTTCTCCAACGAACTCCTTTTCAAACCCAACGACTGTCGCCCCTAGCTAAATACCCCCATTCCGGACACAATGGGATATGTTTCATTGGCCAATTCGACTGTTATAGTCAGTTATTTTTCAAATTAAAGCATAAAACATTTAATTTTTAACTTTGAACGTACATTTCAATTTGCCAGGGCCACAAACTGATTCGAAAAATTCCAGAAAAATAAATCTAGCTATGTTTTGACGCTACGGTCCCAACAAAACTAGTTTCGTCGAATTCTGAGATCGTTTGAAAAATGGCCATTTTCTGGTCGATCCAATTTAACAGAAATTGACCAAACACACTTTCTTTTGCCATGCTCACATACTAGCTTCAAAAATTATGAAATTTGAAACCTAGCAATAGTTTGACATCCCGGACCCAACAAAAGTGGTTTCGTCGAATTCCGAGGTCGTATGCAAAATATCAATTTTCCAGGGCTATATATTCTATATAGCGACCATTCTGAAAATTCATTCGGCCATAACTTTTGATTCCCGTTATGAAACTTCGATTTTTCAGATTCGTTAGAAAGGTATTGATAAATAGATTTAAATATTTTTGGTTTTGCTAAAATCCGTTATATTCTCCACCCTGCACAGTCAGTCAAAGTTTGAATTCAAATTTTCAAACTAACTCACTATTTCTAATTCACTATTTTATTGAAATATTCTATTTCAATTGTTCAAATTTCTTTGAAATCACCAATTTAAAATTTTTAAATTGGCTCGTATTTTCCGGGTTATTACAATCTCCCCCACTTAAAACTTTTCATCCTCGAAAAGGAAACAACAGTAAAGTAGGAAACAAAATGTAAATGCAAAGTATTGTAAAGGTACCTTGCACCAGAGTTAGTCAGAGATATCCACTCTGCATTTGGGGTATGCTTGCTTAATGCTTTCCTCAGTCTCCCAAGTACAGTCTCTAGGATCACTGCTCCACTGCACTTTAACTAAATGAACCTTTTTGCTTCTTAGTTCTCTAGTTTCTTTGCCAACAATCTTTAATGGCTCTCTTCTGAGTGCTAATTCTGGAGTTATGTCTACATCCTGTTGCATTGCTTCTTCTACAACAAGATCAGGATCATGCACATGTCTTCTAAGTTGAGATATGTGAAATACATCATGCACTCCAGGCAACCAATCTGGTAATTGAACCCTATAAGCAAGAGTTCCAATTCGTTCGAGTATAGGAAAGGGACCAATAAATCTCGGTGCCAACTTCCCAGTTTTGCCAAATCTGATTACTCCTCTCATCGGAGAAACTTTCAAATAAACATGATCACCAACAGCAAATGTCAAATCTCTCCTTCTAGAATATGCATAACTTTTCTGTCGGCTTTGCGCGGTTCTCAAACGCTTTTTGATGAAGTCGACTTTATCAGATGTTTCTCTAATCATATCGGGTCCTAACACAAGTTTGTTGCCAGGTTCTACCTAACATGCTGGAGATCTGCAGGGTCTGCTATATAATGCTTCAAATGGCGACATTCCCAAACTTGCTTGATAGCTATTGTTATATAAGAATTCTGCCAAATGCAAGTGATCTTCCCATGACCCACCAAAATCAATTATACAAGCCCGCAATAAATCTTCTAGAATTCTATTCACCCGCTCAGTTTTGCCATCTGTTTGAGGGTGATAAGCGGTGCTCATATTCAGTTTTGTTCCCAATTCTGTCTGGAAAGCCTCCCAGAATTTGCTAGCAAATATCGGATCTCTATCACTGACTATGCTGATGGGAATTCCATGCAGCTTAACGATTTCTTTGAAATATATCTGTGCTAGACTTTGAGCGGTCCTATTGGATCTGACAGGTATAAAATGGGCAGTCTTCGTGAAGCGATCTACGATTACCCAGATGCTGTCATTACCTTTCCTGGTTCGCGGCAAACCATCTATGAAATCCATGGAAATCTGCTCCCATTTCCAACCTGGGACTTCCAACGGTTGCAACAATCCAGCTAGCTTCTGTTTGTCGCTCTTGACCAATTGACAAGTAGGGCATCTGCTAACATACAAAGAAATATCCCTTTTCATTGCCCTCCACCAGAAAGTGCGTTTGATATCGTTGTACATTTTACTCACACCAGGATGGATGCAAAATTTGGATTTATGGCATTCGTCTAGCACTTCTCTTTGAAGGCCTGGAATATTTGGGATGCAAATCCTATTATTTAACCTGAGAACCCCCTTATTGTCAATACGAAAACTCGTGGTTTCACCTTCCTTGACCCTCTGACTGATTCTCTGAATGAATTCATCGTCTTTTTGAAGGGCTGAATGTAACAACCCGTAAAATCTGGGCCAGTTTAAAATTTTTATTTTGGCAATTTTGGCGAATTTTGATTATTTAAAATAGATTATTTTAAATAATATCGACGAGAATTTATTTTGAATATAATTCGAACGTATATATTATACGCGTCGTCGTTAGAATATAAATATTTATATATAATTATAAATAGAATTGAAAATGGCGCGGTAGTTCGATAATTCGATTTCAAACTTCAATTGAATGTACCGGGTGCAAAACAATCCGGATTTTAGTGAAACCAAAAACGTTAGGATCTAATAGTGAATATCTTTCCAACGAATCCGGGAAATCAAGATTTCATTGCGGGAGTCAAAAGATTTGTCCAGTTGAAAATTCTGAATAGTCGCTATGGAATTCAGGCCCTTAAAAATGGACATTTTGCAAACGACCTCGGATTTCGACGAAACCAGTTTTGTTGGGTCCGTGATGTAAAGTTATTGCTAGGTTTCAAATTTCATAATTTTCGAATCAATATGTGAGCGTAGCAAAGGAAAACACGTTTGACCGGTTTCAGTTGATTTTAATCGACTGGAAATTGGCCATTTTTCAACGGTCTCAGAATTTGACGAAACTAGTTTTGTTAGGACCGTATCGTCAATACGAAACTAGAAAATATTTTTCTGGAATTTTTCTAGTTAGTATGTGACCCCGGTAATTTGAAATGTACGTTTAAAAAATTCAATATAAGGATTTAAATTGTAAATTCAACGGAAACTGATTGTAACGATCAAACCAGCTTGCGATACATATCCCATTGTGTTCGGAATGGGGTAAAACGCTGTGGACGACAGGCGGTGGACCTCGTTTCGAGATCGTATGTAAAAGTCAACCCCTTGTGCATAATTTAATAATTAAATAATAATAAAAAAAAAATAGAATCCCTCCTTTTCTTCTTCAACTGCCCCCCCCCCCCCCCCGATTCAGTTATTCACAAACGAAATAAAAAAAAAAAAGAAAACCCTAACCCTAAAAGTATCGCGCCGCCCCCGACGCTCGAGCCGCCGCCTGACCCATCGCCGACGAACCTCGACGCCGCCTCCTTCCAGTGTCGAAGCCGCCTTCACCTCGAGACTTCTCGAGACACCCAGTCGCGACGCAATCGAAGAAGACCCCGCCTCCACCATCGAACTCTAGACATCGCCACGCCACGAGCCACCGCCGACTTCCTCCTCCTCCCATTCGAAGCTCGGTGAGTTTTTTTTTTTAGTTAGTTAATTTATTTTTATTTTTATTTCTGGGTTATAAAACTGTATTTTTAATAAATTATAAAACTGATTTTTGTTTTAAGTTTTTAAAACAGAAATTTTTTAAAAGAAATAAAAACTGTATTTTAATAAATTTAAAAACTGATTTCTTTTAGTTTTAAAAACAGAAATTTTTTAAAAGGATTTTAAAACAGAGTTTTAAAAGAAGTTAAAACAGAAATTTTTTAAAAGGATTTTAAAACAGAGTTTTAAAAGAAGTTAAAACAGAAATTTTTAAAAGGGTTTTTAAACAGAGTTTTAAAAGAAGTTAAAACAGAAATTTTTAAAAGGATTTTAAAACAGAAAGTTTTAAAAGAAGCATAAACAGAAATTTTTAAAAGGGTTTTTAAACAGAGTTTTAAAAGAAGTTAAAACAGAATTTTTAAAAAGAGATTCAAAAACTGTTTTTAAAAGAATATAAAAACTGCATTCATTTTTAAAAGGGATTTTAAAAACTGCATTTTAGAAAAGAAAAAAAAACTGTTTTAAAAAGAATAGAAAAAAACTGCATTTTTCTAAAAGGAAAAAACTGCATTTTTCAAAAAGGAAAAAACTGCATTTTTGATAGAAGAAAAAACTGCATATTTTAAAAAGAATAAAAAACTGCATTTTTGATAGAAGAAAAAACTGCATATTTTAAAAAGAATAAAAAACTGCATTTTTGAAAGAAGTAAAAGAAAAACTGCATTTATTTTAAGAGTAAAACTGCATTTTTAATAAGAGTAAAACTGCATTTTTAATAAGAGAAAAACTGCATTTTTAATAAAGAAAAAAACTGCATTTTTTTTAAAGAGAAAAACTGCATTTATTTAAAAGAAAAAAGGATTATAAAAGCAGTTTTGAAAGAATAATAAAAATATAATCTTTATATTTAATAGCGAAGTCGAAAATGCAATCTTTATATATTGAATAACATTGTGAAATTCGATTTTTACCTATGTAGAGGATACAGTCAACGAAAGCAACAACAAGGCGAAGTAGGCGAAGTTTCTATTAAGGAAAAATCGTGTGAGTGGATAGCTATTGGTGAGGATTTCTCACTCTTCAATTTCTTTTTATAATTTTATATGTGTTGAAAGTGGAAGTGAATTGCTATATATAAATTATCTATACATATATATATATATATACGCCCCTCGTCCACAAACCATGGACGATATTTATTGGTTGAATTGTTGTGAAAATTGATTGATAGCGAAGTGAAAATATTATATATATGAAAGTGAAATTTATATATATAGCGAAGTGAAAATATCGAATATATCGAAAGTGAAAATATCGAATATATTGAAAGTGAATATATCATATATATCGAAAGTGAAAATATTATATATATTGAAAGTGAAAATATTATATATAGTGAAAGTGAAAATATCGAATATATTGAAAGTGAAAATATCGAATATATTGAAAGTGAAAATATTTTATATAGTGAAAGTGAAAATATCGAATATAGTGAAAGTGAAAATATCGAATATATTGAAAGTGAAAATATCGTATATATGAAAAGTGAAAACGATATATATATGAATTGAAAACGATATATATATGAATTGAAAACGATGTATATGAAATATTCGAATTGAAAACGATGTATATGAAATATTCGAATTGAACTAAATAGAAAACGAATTCGAATTGAATAGAAAACGAATTCGAATTGAATTGAATAGAAAACGAATTCGAATTGAATTGAATAGAAAACGAATTCGAATTGAATTGAATAGAAAACGAATTCGAATTGAATTGAATAGAAAACGAATTCGAATTGAATAGAAAACGAATTCGAATTGAATTGAATAGAAAACGAATTCGAATTGAATTGAATAGAAAACGAATTCGAATTGAATTGAATAGAAAACGAATTCGAATTGAATTGAATAGAAAACAAATTCGAATTGAACTGAATTGAAAACGAATTCGAATTGAATTGAATTGAAAACGAATTCGAATTGAATTGAATAGAAAACGAATTCGAATTGAACTGAATAGAAAACGAATTCGAATTGAACTGAATAGAAAACGAATTCGAATTGAACTGAATAGAAAACGAATTCGAATTGAACTGAATAGAAAACGAATTCGAATTGAATTGAATAGAAAACGAATTCGAATTGAACTGAATAGAAAACGAATTCGAATTGAACTGAATAGAAAACGAATTCGAATTGAACTGAATAGAAAACGAATTCGAATTGAACTGAATAGAAAACGAATTCGAATTGAATTGAATAGAAAACGAATTCGAATTGAATTGAATAGAAAACGAATTCGAATTGAATTGAATAGAAAAACGAATTCGAATTGAATTGAAAACGAATTCAAATTGAATTGAAATTTGAATTGAATAGAAATGAATTTTAAAACGAATCTATAAAGAAGAATTCAATTGTGATTTGAATTGAAAAGGAAGTTGAAAATGTTTTTGAAACGAATTCAAAACTATTTATATAATTCGTTTTAAATAGAAATCGACGAAATATATATTATATATATTATATATATAATAAATGGCCTGAATAGAACGCGCCGCGCTGCGGCAGTTCGCGAATTTCGACCATTGACTTCGAACGGACATTACGGGAGATCCGACCGTCGGATTCTCCTGAAATCAGAACCGTTGGGTTCGTATCGAAAAGAGCTTTCTAAGGAATATTAGAAATTTGAAATCTAACGGTTGGATTTGGAATTACGTCCAAATCAAATTTGAAAAAGGTCGCTGTAAGTGCAGTTCGATGGCCATTGATGGAAATCGACCGTACAGGCCTTGATAAAATTATTAAAAATAGTAATAATTTGTGTAAAATCATAAGAAATGATTTGGGAAGAATTGGGATGAAAAACTCCATATTTGAAAAGATAAAAATAGATTTTTATCGAAATGAACTAGTTATTAACTAGAAAAATAATCCAATGGTTAAAAATAAATAAATTGGATTAGATTTGAATTGAAATTATCAATGGATATTTTCGATATTGGATTCCGTGATTATACAGATATCGTGATGGGAATTTGGAAGATATCGATATCGTTATTCCCGATATGATATCTGTTGGTTTCAGGATTTGATGTTAAATATAAGTCAATACTCTCTCTATTTAAAACCTTATATTTAATGTCAAATTTGATTGATTGATGGTTTGTGCTCGACCAGTTTATGAGCAGAATATGCTTTTGCATTTAGCATTGGGTTGGGTTGAAAATATCTGTGTGCTAACGCCTTGTGAAACACTTCACGATTTGACGATAAGGTGTTTAGCGATGTTGTGTTCATTTCAAATTTAACGAATGATTGTGAAATTGATATTTTCCTTAAGTGAAAAGAAATGTATTCCCGATTTTTGGACAGGGAATGTTTTATAAAAATGTTTTATAAAACAGAAAGGATTTCGAGGCCCAAAACCCGATGATTTCTAAAGTGATTTAGAAATGTATTATATGTTACATTGTGATTATTATGTTGTGAAATGATTTTCCCTACTTCGGGATATGAAATGATTTAGTATGTGGCTAAAGATTCGGGTAACCCTGAGACTAAAAGTATGGGTGAGAGGGCGTGTATGCTCTCCTGAGTGGGAGGTGCATCGTCGGTGTAGCCTACTCCTATGTGGGGTAGGTGCACATATATATATCGAGTGTTGCGAGGTGCGTACCCTTTGCCTTGTCGATGGGGAGCACGATATTTGGTTGCATACTTGTTTGTATGCATTGTTATGTTTGGAATTCACATTTCCAAATGATTTGATTTGAGATCCCGAAGTGAAATCTACTTTGATATAGAAAGTTAGATATGTATTTCAAATGATTTGAAATAAGAAATCGGGAATAAAATCCAAAGGAATAATTTCTGTAAATTGAATTGGATTTGGAAAATCTAAGTGTTGTGATTAATCTAAGTGGGTAGATTGGGATATTGCATGTTGTGTGATGCATAGTAGATCCATATATCTATATTGATTGTTGCTTATACACTGGCTTTCATGGGGGTAAACCCGTTCCGCGAAAGTGGCGTGGTCCCGTGATTTGCCTTATTTTTAAACAAGTTTAACAACTGTTTTTTTTGAGTTCTCACACCAGTCCCATGACTGACCTTTCCCTTGCGAACTCGGGTGCCCCTATTTTCCACACGGGCAGTCGAGTAGTTTTATTTTGCAGATGTTTTGAGCAGGATTCTGGATTGAAGCTTTAAGCTGTGTCCAGGCATTTACAGTCTTCCGCTGTGTAGTTTATATTTCCGCTGTGCATTGTATTACATTTATGTAAATTTATCTTCCGCTGTGTATTATTTTCGATATACTCTGATATTCTGTACTCTGATGTAACATTATTATGATGTTTATTGAAGTCTTCTGTTATTTGTTCTGATGTGTTGTATACCCAAAGTTAGCGTATGCGGGATTCGAACGGTCTTGGTCGGTTTAGCGATCGATTAGGTCCGGGCGAAATCCGTGTCGTTACAACGTGGTATCAGAGCTTTGGTTAAACTCAAATCTTTGGGGTACAACTCGTTAGAACTGAACAAAAGACTCATCAGAGGTAGGATTAGTAATGTCCTATAAAAGAATCCTCATTAGAGATAGAATCAGTAGCATTCTAGAATGAGTGACTCGTTAGAGATGGGGTTAGAAATGCCCCAGAATGAGTCGAGAGTTATTTGTTTATAAATAACGTATCTGTGATTATATATATAATCTGATTTTAGAAAATATGATTTTAAATATATAAAATTATATTTGAAAATATAATCAATTAATTGATTGATGTTTGTGTTGTTTGTTTAATTGTTTGATAATTTTGAACCATAATGCCTAATGGTATCAAATATTGACCGGTATTGAAAATTGGTCGCATTTGCTTGCATATACATATACTTACATTGAACAGGTCATAGCAAGGAGGCTAGAGCAGAGAATAAAATTTGTTTGCCCGACAAATAGGTACATGTTTACTACATAATTTCCTGTTTTGTTTGGGTGATGATGATTTTGTGAGCCTATTGGCTAGCCGCTTGGCTTTTTCTTTTTCTTTTTGAGATCTGAAGGACCGGGAAGCTATTTGAAATTCCCCGATGCTCCCGGTGCAGGGGAGGTTATGGCGAAATTTTTCAAAAATTTAGGGTGTTAGCCAAATTTTTGAGATTTTGAAAATTCTCAGAAACTGAAAGGTTGGAGAATGCAAGCCAGATCGAACGTAGAGCTGAATAATCAAACCACTTTCGACTTTGTTCCTTTTCGGGGACGAAAAGTTTTAAGTGGGGGAGATTGTAACAACCCGTAAAATCTGGGCCAGTTTAAAATTTTTATTTTGGCAATTTTGGCGAATTTTGATTATTTAAAATAGATTATTTTTAAATAATATCGACGAGAATTTATTTTGAATATAATTCGAACGTATATATTATACGCGTCGTCGTTAGAATATAAATATTTATATATAATTATAAATAGAATTGAAAATGGCGCGGTAGTTCGATAATTCGATTTCAAACTTCAATTGAATGTACCGGGTGCAAAACAATCCGGATTTTAGTGAAACCAAAAACGTTAGGATCTAATAGTGAATATCTTTCCAACGAATCCGGGAAATCAAGATTTCATTGCGGGAGTCAAAAGATATGTCCAGTTGAAAATTCTGAATAGTCGCTATGGAATTCAGGCCCTTAAAAATGGACATTTTGCAAACGACCTCGGATTTCGACGAAACCAGTTTTGTTGGGTCCGTGATGTAAAGTTATTGCTAGGTTTCAAATTTCATAATTTTCGAATCAATATGTGAGCGTAGCAAAGGAAAACACGTTTGACCGGTTTCAGTTGATTTTAATCGACTGGAAATTGGCCATTTTTCAAACGGTCTCAGAATTCGACGAAACTAGTTTTGTTAGGACCGTATCGTCAATACGAAACTAGAAAATATTTTTCTGGAA
>JASFAX010006962.1:0-28829 GCA_030737875.1 Allium sativum | reverse complement strand
TTCATAATCCGATAGGGGGTTCTCTTATTCTTGGTGTGTATTGTAGAGCACCTATTTCCTTTTTCCCTTGCCGGTTTTCTTTTAATTTGATCGTCATGGATTTCCATGATTTTGACATCATTCTTGGGCTAGATTGGTAAACCAAATTTGAAGTTGAGGTTAAATGTGCAGAGAGGATCGTTACGGCGAAGACCAAGTATAATAATTTTATAACAATACCATGCATAAGACATAATTCAGATAGAAAAAAAAATGGTTTGCTCTTGATGTTTCTCCTGCACCTATTGAAGATATTCATGTCGTCAAGAATTATGCGGATGTGATCGAAGAAGTTGATTACCTCCGCGAAGAGAAATCGACTTCAGGATTGATCTAGTTCTAAATGCAAGGCCAGTAGTACATCCTATTCGGAGAATGACATGGAAAGAGAAAGAAGAGTTGAGCAATTAAACTAAGCAACTGTTATGGAAGGGTCTGATCAGGCCTTGCTATTCGAATTGGGAAGCAGTAGTAGTGTTTGTTCCAAAGTTAGATGGTACTCTCAGACTGTGTGTGGATTACTAAGATTTAAATAAGCAAACACTAAAGAACAAATATCCATTACCCCGTATAGATGATTTGTTGGATCGGTTAAATGGGGAAAAAAATATTTTCTAAAATGGACCTAGCTACAGGTTTCCATCAACTGCGAATTGCCGAAGAATGTGTTCCTTTGACAGCTTTCAGAGGTCCAGACATATTTTATGAATGGTTAGTAATGCCGTTCGGCTTATGCAACGCTCCAGATTATTTTGTCAATTTAATGAATCGAGTATTTCACGATGTCCTAAATAAATTTGTGCTGGTTTTCATCGATGACTTTTTAATCATCTCCAAGTCAACTGCCGAACATGAAAAGCATTTGGAACACATTTTGGAAATTCTGAGAAAGAATGTATTAAAAGCCTAATTTTCTAAATGTGTGTTCTGGCAAGAAAAAGTGAAGTTCCTCGGTCATGTTGTATTGAAGGAAGAGATTTCAGTGGATCCCAGCAAAATCACAGCCATACAAGATTGGAAGTAGCCTAGCACTCCTACAAAAGTCAGAAATTTCTTAGGATTGGTTGGCTATTATCAGAAATTCGTAAAGGATTTTTTGAAACTATCTTAACGAAGCGTACAAAGAAGCACACAAAGTTTAATTGGACACCTGAATGTGAGGCAGTTTTCCAAGAGCTGAAATTGAGGTTGACCACTGCTCTAGTGTTGACCATTATTGATGGCAATCAAGATTTGAAAGTTTGGACTGATGCTTCTATTGACGGTATTGGTGCAGTGTTAATGCAAAGAGACAAAGTAGTTGCTTATGCTAGCCGTCAATTGAAACCACATGAGAAGAAATACCCCACTCATGATCTTGAGTTAATGGCCATCGTGTTTGCTTTAAAGATATGGAGGCACTATCTTTTGGGTGAAAAGTTCGAATTATATACAGATCATAAATCCTTGAAGTATTTGTTCACCCAAAGGGACCTGAATTTGAGGCAGCAACGTTGGGTAGAATTTCTTGTGGCCTATGATCTGGACATCTTACATACTCCAGGGAAAGCCAATGTTGTAGCCGATGCGCATAGCAGAAAGAATGCGGGTGTCGCCAACCTTATCATCGCCAATCTCATCATTACGCCTACCTTGATTGACAAAATATCTGCTTTTTAGAAAGATGATGAATTTATACAGAGAATTAGTAAAAGAGTTTGGGAAGTTAAACCCTCAAGTTTTCAAATTAATAACAAGGGAGTTCTGTGGTTAAAAGGTCGAATTTGTGTCTCGAATATTCCTGAGCTCAGAAGAGAAGTAATGGATGAATGCCACAAATCCAAGCTTTGTATTCATCCAGGAGTGAGCAAGATGTATCATGATCTCAAGCGTACATTCTGGTGGAAATCTATAAAAAGAGACATCTCCATTTATGTTAGCAGGTGTTCTACTTGCCAACAAGTTAAAAGTGATCAGCAAAAACCTTCTGGCTTGTTACAACCACTAGAAGTTCCAAGTTGGACGTAGGGTCAAATCTCCATGGATTTTATTGATGGCTTACCCCGAACCAGAAAGGGTAATGACAGTATTTGGGTGATCGTTGACCGTTTCACGAAGTCTGCCCATTTTATTCCTATCAAATCAACTAGAACTACTCAAAGTTTGGAAAAAATTTATTTCAAAGAAATTGTTCGACTACATAGAGTTCCCAGTAGCATTGTTAGTGATTATGACCCTATATTCGCTAGTAAATTATGGGAAGCATTCCAAGAAGAGCTAGGGACAACATTAAATCTGAGCACGCATTATCATCCTCAAACAGACGGCCAGCCTGAGAGGGTGAACCGTATACTTGAAGACTTGTTGCGGGCTTGCATTCTTGACTTTGGCGGATCATGGGAAGATAACTTGCACTTGGTTGAATTCTCCTATAATAACAATTACCAAGCAAGCTTGCAAATGTCGCCATTCGAAGCATTATATGGCAGGCCTTGTAGTTCTCCTGCATGTTGGGTTGAACCAGGCAATAGACTAGTATTCGGTCCCGACATGATCCGTGAAGCTTCAGACAAAGTTGATTTTATTAAGAAGAGAATACTAGCAGCTCAGAGCCGACAGAAAAGTTATGCAGATTCAAGAAGAAGAGATATGGAACTTGTTGTTGGCGATTATGTGTACTAGAGGGTTTCTCCATTAAGAGGAGTAGTTTGTTTTGGAAAGACTGGGAAGTTAGCTCCTAGATTCATTGGTCCATTCCCTATTCTAGAAAGAATCGGAACTCTCGCTTACAGGGTTCAGTTACCTGACTGGTTGCCAAGCGTACATGATGTATTCCATGTGTCTCAACTTCGGAAGCATGTGCATGATCCAGACTTGATTGTGGAGGAAGATGCACAACAAGATTTGGAGATTACCCCGAACTAAGCAGTAAGAAGGGAGCCGGTAAAGATCATTGGCAAAGAAACCCGAGTTCTGAGGAACAAAAGAATTCATCTAGTCAAAGTGCAGTGGAGCGGGGATCCCAGAGACCGTACATGGGAGATCGTGGATAGCATCAAACAGGCTTATCCCCAGTGCAGAGTGGATATCTCTGATTAGCTCTGGTACAAGGAACATTTACCATATTTTGCATTTTCCGTTTTGTTTCCAACTTTACTGTCGTTTCCTTTTTGAGGACGAAAAGATTTTTAAATGGGGGAGATTGTAACAACTCGGAAAATCAGAACAAATTTAAATTTTATTTTGGCTATTTTTATTGAATTTTGAATAGTTAAAATAATTTATTTTAAATAATAACGATTAAAAATTTATTTAAATCGAAGTTAGAACAAAAATATTTATTTTAATTATACAAGGATTTAGAAATAGCGCGGTAGTTTGAAAATTTGAATTTGAACTTGAATAACTGTACATGACGCAAAATAAATCAGATTATATTTAAACCAAAAATATTAGAACCAGTTTAAGAATATCTTTCCAACGAATCCGAAAATTTGAAATTTCATAGCAGGAATCAAAAGTTATGGTCAGTTGAATATCCAGAATAGTCGTTACGGAATTTAATATAATATATAGCCCGTATAAATAGCCATTTTGCGAGCAACCTCAAATCCCTTTTGTTGGATCCGGAATGTCAAATTATTAAAGGATTCCAATTTTCATAATTTTTGGAATCAATATGTGAGCATGGCAAAAGAAAATGTGTTTTGACAATTTCGGTCAATTTCGATCGACTAGAAAATGGGCCATTTTCCAAACGGTCTCCAAATTCGATGAAATTAATTTTGTTAGGACCGTATCATCAAAACATAGCTAGATTTATTTTTCGGGAATTTTTAGAGTCAGTCTGTAGCCTCGGTAAATTGATATTTTCGATCAAATTAAATAATTAAATGTTTTGTTATTTAATTTGAAGAATAACTGACTGAAACAGTCGAATGGGCCTACAAGATATATCCCATTATGTTCGGAATGGAGGTATTTAGCTGCGGCCGTCGCTCCTTGGGTTTGATTTGGAGTTAAGAGCGATATAGAAATTAAATTGAATTTAAATGAAATCAAATTAAATAAAATAGAAGAGTATACCGTATAAACACGCGTATACGGTGTAATACCCTAATTCCAAAATACTATAGCCGTCGTATTCTATCGTTCCATGGCCGATATCTTCAGGATTTGATTCCTCAATATCTTTTAATCCAGTCCATATTTTCAAACAATTCTAAAGAGAAAACCAAAGAGGATCGAACAATCTATCAATCCATTTAGTTGGATTTCAGGGCGTTGTGTATTTTGCTAGAAGCGTGACGGTGAACTACTGCCGTTCGAAGCCCCCCTCCCACCTTCTAGGCGTGTGCGAGTTCATCAGGAAGGGGACCCCCTGGTGCGCCTTTCGAGGCTCTTGAACGTGGTAGCTTCCGATTGTCCGATGGTGCGTCGGTTTGGGTGAAAGATCATGACCTAGTTTTGAACTAATTGGTGGAAACATACGGCCTGAAACTATATTGAGAGAAGGTGTTATCTAATTATTTAATTTATTTATTTATTAATTTAAATATAACCAAATCTTTAAATGATCGTATCTTGTTCATATTTGATCAAAATTCGACAAAACTGAATCGTTGGAATCACAACGACGAGATCTACATTTCAGAACGGACCGCAGGATTTTTGGAGCATTCGACAACTTTAGAGAAAATAAAAGCAATGTGAGATTTCTGAATCCGAATTAATTAAATAAAATTATATTAGGATGCAGATGGAGTTTAGAAACTCCCGACACCCGTCGTCCACAGAGCATGGACGACTTGATTGTTCTGTGGTATGTCATTGGTTGAATTTTGTGTTTGTTTGTGGTTGAAAATTGAAATTGATTGATATTATAGGCATTAGACTGCCTAGAAAAATGTATTAAGAAATGAAACTCCATGTGAAGCCGCGAGGCCTAAGGTAGCGCGAGGAGCCATGCATCGGACGGTGCCGGTTTTAATTACCCTGTCATTATGCTGCCGATTTTTTTGAAATATTCATGTGTTATAAATATTCATGTTATTATATATTAATTGTTTGAAACAATACGAAAATTATATTTTTAATACATACATATGAATAGAAAATGATCGTTGTATGTCAATATAAAATTCATGTTTTGTTGAAAATCAAAGACAGTCATTTGTTAAATAAAAATGTATGTACATTTGAAATTTACATTCTTAATGTAAATAAAACAGTAAAAATAAAACATTGTAATATACAAATGCATTTACATTAGATATATATTTTAATGTATATGAAACATTAAATCAACATTTTGATATAGGAATGTACTACCGTGGAAAACTTCTTTTTAATGTAAGTGAAACATTAACATAAAACATTAATATATAAAATGTTTACATTGAAAACATCATTTCTAATGTATATAAAACATAAAAAGTTTATTTTTTATGTAAGAAAAGAAATGTATTGAGATGGAATTTATATTTTTAATGTAAACATTGATAGGTAGCAATGTTTTTACATTAACACTTTGTAACATCCTACGTCCATTAATGTCACTCGCAAAGGAATGCATTAACTTCAGTGGAGCGTTTTAAGTGAATATAGAATAGAAAATCACAACAAGATAGATATAAAGCAGTACTTGAAAATTTAAAACTTCATTTATTGCAGCAGATGGTAAATATGTTTGGTTACATCATCAAAACCATAAACCAAAGTCAAGTACATCATATCCATCTTGATAAAACAAAGTACATAGACGGAAAGACATAATCCCCAACATTAAAGTAGCCAAAAATAAAGAGAAGCTGAACTTTACTTCAGCGGTCCAAGAAATCTTCTAAAAGCAGTCCAAAATTAAGCTCCACTTGTGCTAGTTCCAACCTGAGCACCTGGGGGGGAGAAGGAAAGAGATGGAAAAAAGGGGGTTAGACATAAAGTCTGGCGAGTGTGATAAAATTAACAAAGTAACTAGGCTAAGGCATAAGTTGGAAAATAAGGAAATGATCATGAACCATTGAGTATGACAGAGTAAACAAGGAAACAAGATGAACAACGATTATCGTTAAAGCGCACCTAACCCACTAAGATAAATTTACTAAACTACACCAATACTATAGGATAATTGCTATACTGCACCGCCACTAGTATACTGCACCACTACTAGTCACCTTAAGGTTGATCCCTCCTACAGACTTAATAATGATATTGGTAGTTTCGTGCACCCCTAGCTACCTTCATAGGTGTCGTCTGCCCCTATCTCCACTAGGTGTACCCACTACCCCCAAACGATCGGCTCCCTAACTCGTAGATACCCTTGCTGGCCCCATAGTGGGGTGTATCACTCCCCAAAGTGGCAACCCGATACCACTAAGAATGCACGGCTTATACCTACACGATGCAACAACGTCTTACCTACCAGCCCGGGTCCACACACGCATATGAACCCATTGGACTTGTGTTGCCACCGCTAACCCGGTTTGGCCTCTTATAGTCAAGCCCAGTATGCGTGTTCCGTCCTCGACTTGGGTCGAGCCCACAAAGATACGTATGGGTTACTGGTTGAAACGAGCCCCCATTACTTTGACACAAGCTATCCACCTAAGCTTGGTCCCCTCTAGTACATCCCACTTAACCCACTTCTTATTCATGTTCAATTACATGTTTCAATTTTTGGTTAAGTGTTTCTAATCGTATTTCCAAATGCCACCCAAGGCACCCACTTAACCCCCTCATGTCCCACTACTTGCTTATCTGGTTAAGTGTTTCTTAATTCATTAAGACCGTAACCTCATAAAGACCTCTCACATTAGGCTGACATTTGTGGCAGCTGGATTTGCCGGGCGGGTCCGGGCAGTCTTAACACCACAAAAGAGCCTAACCTCGTGTCTTTACAACTGTTACATATTTAGTTTGTGCCTAAGACCTCTCACATTAGACTGTCATTTGTGGCAATTGGATTTGCCGGGCGGGTCCGGGCAGTCTTACACCACAAAAGAGCCTAACCTCGTGTCTTAGACGATTAATTACTCCTAATTAACCATTCCCCGAATTTGAATTACTTTCCCTATTCAAATTATCAATCAATTAATGATGTCCATAATTGACTCAATTATGTCCATCCATTTATGGTATGTAAAATCATACCAATTTTTCACCACAATTATATTTTATGCCTTTTAAGGCATTTATGCCAATTAAATATTTTTAATATTATCCCCTTTTTCCCCACGTAGTACGTTTTTTCGTTTAACGTAAAAATATACGTTAGACCCGAATAGTCTAACTCATAAAATAAAAGAAAACATCACAAATCTAACATAGGGGTTGACTTGCATATGTGAATGATGTTCTACATCTAAAACTTGCATAGGCCAAAATTACAACTTGCATAAATAACATATGTCATGGATCCAAATCTAAAGGTGTGAACTTGATGAGATAATGGCCACAAACTTGCTTAAACATCATATGTCATGGATCCAAATCTAAGGTGTGAACTTGATGAAATAATGGCCACAAACTTGCATAAATAACATATGTCATAGTTCTATATTTGCATAGGTAATAATCCTAAACTTGCATAACATGATTCATATCCAACTCATAAACTTACATATTTGATTCATACATCGCAACAATGGTGTAGACGTGTAAAGTATCATGTAGAATTTAGCATATGTCATAGCCTAACTTTCAATTAAATTCTCACATAAACTAGGTGCCACAGCCATATAAGGTCACATATAATTCTACCCAAACTTGTATATGGTTCATGTTTGAATCAACATCTAAACTTTCCTACATATGATTTATCATATGAATCAATATAACAAACTAGCATAAGAACATGATAATTCAACTAGACCTAAGCCAATCATAGGATTATAACATGGGTGATAGCATCATAACTTTACATCGTAGATGATAGCATCATAACATAGTATCATAGAAATTACAACACAATACTACAACATAATTACAACATGCAATCAACAATTCATATCACATCCGAATTATCCGCATTATAACTCATCCAATTCATTTATTAATTATTTTGTTAAGACTATCGAACTCACAACTCAAAAGCAGTCTTGAGTTCTGAATTCTGATTTCTGGAGTTGAATTAGCGCTCCTTTGATGAAGATTCGTTGTTAGAGTTGAAAAGGATTGAATTTGATTTGCTTTCTCCCTCTCTAATTGGTGGCGGCTATGCTGAGTTGCTAGGTGACGGCATGGAGGCCATGAATCCAATTTTATTTTGATTTTAGGGTTTGGGTCTATAGGTGTTTTTATAGAGTTTAGGATTAGTTTAAGTCGTCTGATCAACCCAGAATTAATCCCAGCCAATCAGAGCATATTAGAAACCCTAATGAGTCAGCACACAGTCATCTACAGGTCATAAATCAAATCTTCCCGGGTGGGGGGGGGGGCAGGTCGACCCCCAGGTCGACACTATGGTCGACCTGGTCAGGGTAGGTCGGCCCCCAGGTCGACCCTATGGTCGACCTAGCCCTGGCGGGAATTTTCCCGCCTAGCCTTTTTGACTCTGAATTTTTGAAATTTGAAATCTGTTTTGAATTTTCTGAAACTTCCGATCGTCATAACTTCTTCATACGAAGTCCAATTCACGTAAACTCGGACTCTATCTAAACCAGAATTCCGAGTCGAACACAATGGCGCAACCCATTTCCCTTAATTCTCACGTCTGAGATTAATTATTCTTTAATTTAGTTAATTTGACTATTCAAAAATCCGGGGTGTTACATTCTCCCCTCCTTAAAGGATTTCGCCCCCGAAATCTCTAAGTTAAGGAAAATGCATATCCTAACATCCAAACAACCATCTACTCAACCATCAAACACGGGCATCCATTGTCCTTATAGATTCCTAATGCTGTATGAACATATGCAAGAAGTGTGTGTATATGTTCCTTATTTAATGCTAAATCAGGTGGTCTACTGATTCAGTTGACCTCCTTAATGCAAACCATGATAGTGCCATGCATCCATTATGTATGCGAAGAGCCCTATCGATACATATCACTTCTACATGTGTGCACAACCATTCACCAAAATGCAACATCCATATGATGGTACAACCATTATACATCCATTTCTTAAATATGTACACACATTTATATGCAATATGCAGTATGAAGTGACTGAGCCAATCTAGTGCCTGAAGTGTGTGTATATGCATCCACGAGCAACCACTAGCAAACACTTGCATACACTTGCATCCATCATACATAACATGTCTCAAACACATGTTTCAACCATAGGACTATCCTATCTAAAGGTCAAAGATACTAACGAGAGGACATACTAAAGATAAGATAAGTACAAGATAAGCGATAAAGGAGAAATTAAAAGACATACCCTCGAAAAGAAAAGGGTATAATCAACGCATCTTCGCTTCCGTCTCCCAAGTAGTGTTGCTCTCATCATCTCCCCATTGCACTTTGACTAGTTTGACCTCTCGATTCCTCAACTTCTTAATCTCCGACCCAAGAATGCGCATAGGAGCTCGTCGAATCGTCGCATCACGCTCGATCTCCACCTCTCTAAGCAAGCTCGGCTCTACCACTTCCGCGGTCTCATGCAAGCACTTCCTCAAATGTGATACATGGAATACGTCGTGTACACCACTAAGTCTCTCGGGTAACTCCACTCTATACGCCATCTGCCCATTCCTTTCTCTAATAGGAAACGGCCCTACGAATCTTGGTGCTAACTTCCCAACGGACCCAAAGCGAACGACGTTCCGTAATGGAGACACCTTGACAAAGACCATGTCCCCAACATCAAACTCAAGATCTGACCTCCTCTTATCCGCATAAGATTTCTCTCTATCTTGCGCCGTCTTCATCCTCCTTCGAATCAAATCGATCTTCTCCGAAGTCTCTCTAATCATATCGGGTCCAAGCAAGATCTTATCCCTAGATTCCCACCAACATGTAGGTGAATGACACAGTCGTCCATAAAGAGCTTCAAATGGTGCCATGCCAATGCTAGACTGAAAGGTATTATTATATGCGAACTCTACCAATGGAAGATGTTCCTCCCATGTATCTCCGAAATCTAAGACACATAATCTCAATAGGTCCTCTAGAATACAATTCACCCTCTCGGTCTAGCCGTCCATCTGAGGATGATATGCGGTGCTCAAACATAACTGAGTCCCTACCACCTCTTGCAAGCTCTTCCAAAACTCGCTAGTGAAGATGGGATCGCGGTCGCTCACTATGCTAGAAGGAACACCGTGCAAACGAACTATTTCTCGAATGTATATGAAGGCTAACCATGGAGCAGTCCTTTTACTCTTCATGGGAATGAAATGGGCGCTCTTAGTAAGTCTGTCTACCACGACCCAAATCCCCATATTACCCTTCCTCGATCTTGGTAATCCGTCAACAAAATCCATCGAGACGCTTTCCCACTTCCATTGTGGGACCTCCAATGGGTGTAGCAATCCATCGGGCTTCTTTTGCTATGCTTTTACTTGTTGTCACACCAAGCATCTAGTGACATACTCGGCCACATTCTTCTTCATGCTGGCCCAAAAGTAAACTCGTCTCATGTCCATGTACATCTTGACCCCGCTGGGATGAATGGTCATCTTCGAACGATGGGCATCATCAAGAATGGCCTTCTTCATATTCTCGTCCCGTGGTACACAAAGTCTACCGTCCCTACCAACCAACCCTTATCATCTAGGGTATACCTACGGATATGGCTCGATGACTCCCCTCCTTTGATCTTTTCTACTAACTCAACCAACTGTGGGTCGTCTCGCTGTGCCTCGCCAATCCGTCCCAAAAGCGTAGGTCTGACCTCTAAGGATGCTAGCAAACCACGTACGAAGTCAATGGAAGGTGTAAAGTCAAACGTAGAGATGAACTCTAAACTTCGCCGCTCAACAAACAACGGACATAAGGATAATCTTTTTCTACTTAAGGCATCTGCCACCATGTTACCCTTGCCGGGGGTATATGCTATCTCGAAGTCGTAAGATGCTATGAATTCTATCCACCATAACATATCACCCTTCCTAGAGACCACATGCCCTAAAATCCTCACTTCTTTCCTCCAAAAATGGTATTTTGGAGAACTTAGCTTTAAGATGGTGCACTTGTAGGGTCCCTAAGCTTTCCCTAAGATGTAGGGCATTCTCTTCTCTGCTTCTAGAGAAAACCAGGATATTATCCCATGCAAAATCGTCACAACTATCCTTCTCTCACACAGACCATCCTAGTCGAACTCGACATCCCCCATGTGCAAGCCCCAAAGGCCTAAACCAATATCATACAAACACCCAAGGGATACCTCCTTCGAATTCAGACGACCTACGTGAGATGATACTAGTAAGACGGTCAACCAATTGAGCACTTGACCGACTCTGGCTGTCCTTGCCAGTCTTGCTCCAAAACCACCACTGATCACATAACTGGCTTTGCTTAATCTATTAAGCACATACGAAAACTTATTTCGTGCCTCTGAGTAAACTCCGCACTTTATCAAAGATGTCTCCATACTCACGGACCACACAAACAGACTCCCAATCATCGTTGGATGCGTCAGAAGATTCTAGGCAGCTAAGCATCACTGAACCCCTAGGGTCACATGAAATATGAGGGTCTTTCCATAACGAATCAATAGTCTAACTACCCTCCTTTCACAATCTAGGATGGCACCCCGTCTGGCTATCCAATCCACCCCTAGAATCAAACTATAGCCCGTGAAACCAAGGATGAAGGCATTGCATTCAAATCCAACGCCCAAGATAGACACTCTCAAATCCCGACAAATCATAGAAAGATGAGCCGAACCACCAATAGGATTTGAGACAACTAAGGGATCAGTAACTAGACTAGTATCTAGGTGCAGTATTTCAACTAACGATGTAGAGATAAACGAATGCGATGCGCCAGAATCGAATAAAGTATGGACAGGATGATCAAACAGAAAAACTAAAATTTCAACGAAAATCGCTCTACCTCGTACTTGCAGCGGTGGGACCACGAGAGCCTGAACTTGTCCCCTTGCCTGCTCCGGTGCCATAAGAGCTTGCACCTGTCCTCCCGAGGTAGACCCTGCCCTTTCTTTGGGCAGTCCCTAATAAGATGTCCCTCCTCGCCACAGTGGAAACAACCAGTCTTCTTTTTCTTCCTACAATCTTTGCTTAGATGGCCGGGTGTCCCACAGTTAAAGCATTTCTTCTTACCCTTAGCATTGTTGCCTTTGCCACCTTTCTTGTTCTGTTGTTGCTGTTGCGGCTTCTTTTGATCCCCTTTCTTCTCGGGTGCCTTATTAGCATTGGCGCCCTTCTCTTCTTCATGCATGAGTGCCATGTTAACTAACCTCTCAAAGGTAGCCCCCATGGGAATGTGGGTCATAGCTAACCCGTAAAGCGGCTCGTTTAAGCCCTTAACAAATCTTAGAGACTTCTTTTCTGGAGTGTTCACCAAGTCTAAGCCAAACCTTGCCAATTGGTTGAATTTGTTAACGTACTCTTTCACCGATAGGTTCCCTTGCTTCAGTGACAAAAATATTTCCATGTATAGATTCTCTTCAGCCCATGAGAGAAACTTCGCCTCAAACCTTTGCCTAAAATCTGGCCACGTATCGACTGGACGTCCCCCATTAGTGACCTCCCACCAAAACGAGGTCTCATCCTTCATTAGCCACGCAGCTAGCTGGACTTTCCTTCCATCATCCACTTCAAATATTCTGAACAATTCTTCCACCTCCTTTAGCCAGTTACAAGCTTCAACAAATGTCTCCGTCCCGTGAAAAGGTTTTCCACCCATTGCTCTAAACTCCTTACATATCTTTGCGAAATTATCGACACGAGGAGGAGGAGGAGGAGGAGGAGGATGATGATGATGATTTGCTGGACCTGCGGCGGCGGCCCTAGCCTCAAGATATCGACGAAACCAACCGGGCACATGAACGCCCTCTAGTATCTCAGATGCATCAGACATGCTGAAACGAAAAAGGAAAGATTCAATACAAAAAGGACTGAAGGAAAGATATATGGCTCTTGGGGTTATGCTTTCTAAAATATACTTTTCTCTTGAAAATACTTTCCTTAAAACATACTTTTGAAAGTACTTCTTTATAAAAATTGCTTTGAAAAATAGTTTTTCAAAAATTCATATCTGCTCTGGTAACCTTCAGCTTTGATACCACGTGTAACACCCCACGTCCATTAATGTCACTCGCAAAAGGAATGCATTAACTTCAATGGAGCGTTTTAAGTGAATATAGAACAGAAAATCACAACAAGACAGATATAAAGCAGTACTTGAAAATTTAAAACTTCATTTATTGCAGCAGAAGGTAAATATGTTTGGTTACATCATCAAAACCATAAACCAAAGTCAAGTACATCATATCCATCTTGATAAAACAAAGTAAAAAGACTGAAAGACATAATCCCCAACATTAAAGTAGCCATAAATAAAGAGAAGCTGAACTTTACTTCAGCGGTCCAAGAAATCTTCTAAAAGCAGTCCAAAATTAAGCTCCACTGGTGCTAGTTCCAACCTGAGCACCTGGGGGAGAAGGAAAGGGATGGAAAAAAAAAAGGGTCAGACATAAAGTCTGGCGAGTGCGATAATTCTAACAGTATAATTAACAAAGTAACTAGGCTAAGGCATAAATTGGAAAATAAGGAAATGATCATGAACCATTGAGTATGACAGAGTAAACAAGGAAACAAGATGAACAACGATATCGATAAAGTGCACCTAACCCACTAAGATAAATTTACTAAACTACACCAATACTATAGGATAATTGCTATACTGCACAGCCACTAGTATACTGCACCACCACTAGTCACCTTAAGGTTGATCCCGCCTACAGACTTAATAATGATATTGGTAGTTTCGTGCACCCTAGCTACCTTCATCGGTGTCGTCTGGCCCTATCTCCACTAGGTGTACCCACTACCCCCAAACGATCGACTCCCTAGCTCGTAGATACATGTGCTGGCCCCACAGTGGGGTGTATCACTCCCCAAAGTGGCAACCCGATACCACTAAGAATGCACGGCTTATACCTACACGATGCAACAACGTCTTACCTACCAGCCCGGGTCCACACACGCATATGAACCCGTTGGACTTGCGTTGCCACCGCTAACCCGGTTTGGCCTCTTACAGTCAAGCCCAGTATGTGTGTCCCGTCCCCGACTTGGTTCGAGCCCACAAAGATACGTATGGGTTACTGGTTGAAACGGGCCCCCATTACTTTGACACAAGCTATCCACCTAAGCTTGGTCCCCTCTAGTACATCCCACTTAACCCATTTCTTATTCGTGTTTCAATTACATGTTTCAATTTTTGCTTAAGTGTTTCTAATCGTATTTCCAAATGCCACCCAAGGCACCCACTAGATTCCACATGCCACCTAAGGCACCCACTTAACCCCCTCATGTCCCACTACATGCTTATCTGGTTAAGTGTTTCTTAATTCATTAAGACTGTAACCTCATAAAAACCTCTCACATTAGGCTGACATTTGTGGCAGCTGGATTTGCCGGGCTGGTCCGGGCAGTCTTACACCACAAAAGAGCCTAACCTCGTGTTTTTACAACTGTTACGTATTTAGTTTGTGCCTAAGACCTCTCACATTAGACTGGCATTTGTGGCAGCTGGATTTGCCGGGCGAGTCCGGGCAGTCTTACACCACAAAAGAGCCTAACCTCGTGTCTTAGACGATTAATTACTCATAATTAACCATTCCCCGAATTTGAATTACTTTCCCTATTCAAATTATCAATCAATTAATGATGTCCATAATTGACTCAATTATGTCCATCCATTTATGGTATGTTAAATCATACCAATTTTTCACCACAATTATATTTTATGCCTTTTAAGGCATTTATGCCAATTAAATATTTTTAATATTATCCCCTTTTTCCCCACGTAGTACGTTTGTTCGTTTAACGTAAAAATATACGTTAGACTCGAATAGTCTAACTCATAAAATAAAAGAAAACATCACAAATCTAACATAGGGGTGAACTTGCATATGTGAATGATGTTCTACATCTAAAACTTGCATAGGCCAAAATTACAACTTGCATAAATAACATATGTCATGGATCCAAATCTAAAGGTGTGAACTTGATGAGATAATGGCCAAAAACTTGCATAAACATCATATGTCATGGATCCAAATCTAAGGTGTGAACTTGATGAAATAATGGCCACAAACTTGCATAAATAACATATGTTATAGTTCTATATTTGCATAGGTAATAATCCTAAACTCGCATAACATGATTCATATCCAACTCATAAACTTACATATGTGATTCATACATCGCAACAATGGTGCAGACATGTAAAGTATCATGTAGAATTTAGCATATGTCATAGCCTAACTTTCAATTAAATTCTCACATAAACTAGGTGCCATAGCCATGTAAGGTCACATATAATTCTACCCAAACTTGTATATGGTTCATGTTTGAATCAACATCTAAACTTTCCTACATATGATTTATCATATGAATCAATATAACAAACTAGCATAAGAAACATGATAATTCAACTAGACCTAAGCCAATCATAGGATTATAACATGGGTGATAGCATCATAACTTTACATCTTAGATGATAGCATCATAACATAGTATAATAGAAATTACAACACAATTCTACAAACATAATTACAACATGCAATCAACAATTCATATCACATCCGAATTATGCGCATTATAACTCAATCCAATTCATTTATTAATTATTTAGTTAAGACTATCGAACTCACAACTCAAAAGCAGTCTTGAGTTCTGAATTCTGATTTCTGGAGTTGAATTAGTGCTCCTTTGATGAAGATTCGTTATTAGAGTTGAAAAGGATTGAATTTGATTTGCTTTCTCCCTCTCTAATTGGTGGCGGCTATGCTGAGTTGCTAGGTGATGGCATGGAGGCCATGAATCCAATTTTATTTTGATTTTAAGGTTTGGGTCTATAGGTGTTTTTATAGAGTTTAGGATTAGTTTAAGCCGTCCAATCAACCCAGAATTAATCCCAGCTAATCAGAGCATATCAGAAACCCTAATGAGTCAGCACACAGTCATCTACAGGTCATAAATCAAATCTGCCCGGGGGGCAGGTCGACCCCCAGGTCGACACTATGGTCGACCTGGTCAGGGTAGGTCGACCCCCAGGTCGACCCTATGGTCGACCTGGCCCTAGCGGGAATTTTCCCGCCTAGCCTGTTTGACTCTGAATTATTGGAATTTGAAATCTATTTTGAATTTTCTAAAACTTCCGATCGCTATAACTTCTTCATACGAAGTCCAATTCACGCAAACTCGGACTCTATCTCAACCAGAATTCCGAGACGAACACAATGGCGCAACCCGTTACCCTTAATTCTCACGTCTTAGATTAATTATTCTTTAATTTAGTTAACTTGACTATTCAAAAATCCGGGGTGTTAAACACTTACTATTTAATGTATATACATTTTTAATGGAAAAATAGTCATTGTTAAATGAAAAGGTGTTTACATTGGATTATACCTTTTTAATGCAAATCAAACATTAAAAATGTCAGTTACTATAGAAAATGTATTTACATTGGAATCTTGCATTTTAATGTATATGAAAACATTAAAATACCACACTACTATATAAAATGTATTTACATTAGATTTTGCATTTTAATGTTTTATATTAAAATGAATATTGTTATGATAATAATGTTTTACACTAAAGTTTTACATTCTTATGTAAATGAACCTTTGCAAATGGTCATTGCACTAACAAAAAGTGTTTTCACAGAAATTTACATTTTTAATGTAGGCATTAAATGACCATTGTTATATTAAAATGTCTTTACCTGTAAAATATATATTTTAATTTAACCCAACATTAAAAATAGGCACTTGTTAAATAGAAATGCATTTATATTCAAATATACATTTTTAATGTGACGTAACATTAAAAATAGTCATGTGTCATATAGAAATATATTAACATTTAATTTATATATATATTGAAATGAAAAATTACATTTTTCATTGTAATCATATATTGAAATAAAAAATTACATTTTTCACTGTGATCATATTATGAAATAAAAAGTTACATTTTTATGTATAATTGAAATAAAGAATGAAATTTCATTTTTTGTTTGTAATCAAAGAAAGTATAGAAATTTACAATTTTCAATGTAAATAAAATATGATTAGAAATTCACATTTTTTAGTGTAAATAAAACATGAAATAAACATTTACATTTTTCTATGTAAATGAAAGACTGAAGTGAAAATTTTACATTTTCAATGAAGATGAAGAAAAGAAGGGACGATTACATATTCAATGTAATCATGGACTGAATTAAAAGTTCACATTTTTAATGAAATAAAGATTTCATTAGAAAGATTTCATTTTTGCAATATAAAATTTCTTTGAAATAAAAGATTGCAATTTGCAATAAAATACATTGAAATAGAAAGTTACATTCTTTTCAACGTAAAGATCACATTGAAAATAAAAAGATTACATTTTTATTTGTAATCATAGAAAAGAATAAAGATTACATTTTTATTTGTAATCAAAGAAAAGAATGAAAACTACATCTTTATTGTGATCTAATGGATTAAATAAAAGATTTCAATTTTAATGTAATAAATGAAGGTTAAATTGTATTACATTTTTTATGTAATACATAGCAATCATACAAAAGATTCGATGTTGGAAGAAATTATATTAACGTTAGAAATTTCATTTTTAATGCAATATAGGATTTCATATATAAAAGAAATCACTATTGAATTGAAAATAGTTTGATATCATCGAACAGTTTATATTTATATATTTATATATAAATATAAATTAAAGTAAAACGAATCGCGCCGTTGTAGTTCGCGTTTTGAAATCGTAACTTCAAACGGTTATATCGAAAGATCCGACTGTCGGATTTTCCCAAAACTGGAATCGTCGGGTTCGTTTTGGAAAGATCTTTACAACGATATATAACTTTCTAAGATCCAATGATTAGATTTTGAGAAATGTGTAAATCAAATTTTGATGAAAACAGCGCCAGGGCCATGTAACGACCCGAAGCGTCATTTAATTAAAAATGGCTATTTTTAAATAAATTAAAATAGCGATAAATCATTATAAAATATTATTATCGATATAGAATGAAAAGAAATGACTTAAAGCATATATATTCAGGAATTATTTGAAAAGTCTGAGTTAACTCTCATTTCATGTAATTACAGGACGATTGGAAGTCGAAGATTTGAAGACGGTGATTGAAGACCAACGATCTTCACATCAAATGGATAACTATTGATGCCCGGCATTGGTTAGCTCCTAGTAAAGTGTTGCAGTGGTAGTTGTCTGGTCATACTTGTTGATCGTCCGGATATGCGACACCTCTCTTCCGTATTGGACATATGGGACGAGGAATAATGTGTCTCCGGTTTCGTTCAGACCCAGAACGGACTTGTAAATGGATGTGCGTCTGACATTGGATTTTATACCATGTAAATTGATTTCTATTTAATATATATTTGATTGGTGGCGGAGAATTTATTCCCTTGCTTAACACCCTTCTCTGAGATGCACGAGCTCAGTGGTTATATATTGATAGTTATCGATCCCATGGCGTGAATTGTCAGTGTGGCATACCAAGATGCAAATGATCAAGGCTTATTGTTGAAAAGCAGAGCCTTGTGGTTGATGATCAAAGCACAGCTTTATTGTAGCATTGCTTTGTGTATAGCGTTATTTCGCGAGCCTCACACCCCGGTATGAACCAGAAACGGGAGAAAGACCCCAGGAAGAACATGCGTTTCTTTCTAGCTAGAAGTGGTGTTTGGGTTTTACAAGCACAAATATTTTTACTTATGTGGATGATGGAAAGCGAGGTACCTCGGATTTGAGTCCCTAGTGGCTCTATTTACGCCCTATAGGGTAGGGAGACATATTGTTCAGGCATTACTAATCCACTAACATTATTTGTGGACCGGCCCTGGCGCTCCTAAGGGCTCACCTGAGTCTGAGTCCTGAAACACGGGCTAGATTGTCTCGAATTCAGTAAGGACTATCTTTTGCCTTGGTTCATGATGGAAATCAAAGTTCCAATATGACACCATACGGTTTTGATTGTGTTACTAGTATGGCGACATAGTACATGGTAGTTATGTCGTCTATGATTAATATATTATGACTGAAATGTTTTTGAAACATATACACACTAATAATAATATAAAATCCGTTTTATCTTATCAAGCATTTTGACCATTTTAAGGTAAAACTCTATCCTTCGGTTTGCGTTGCATTGTGTGATGGGACTTGAGTCTTATAATGGTTTCATTTTTCTAAAAAGCATTGCGTTGTTTAACGATTTACTTTATATATGCACTGGCAATCCAATGGAGTAAACCAGTTCCGCGTTAGCGGTGTGGTCCTGTGATTAACCTTATTATTAAATAGGTTATGGAAGATTTCTCATACCAGTCCCATGATTGACTCGTAGTTTGTTTCACTTTGCAAACTCGGGTGCCCTCTTTTCCACACGGGCAGCCTTGTATACAGGTTTAGCAGATTCATTCTAGATAGATATGGAGCTGAAAATGGATACTATCATTTCTATTATGCTATTCAGATTTCATTTGGTATATTATTTTTGATTCCGCTGTAGACATTTTATATTAAGTTGAAAACTGTATTACGTTCTAAGTATGATCCTATTATGCTGTGTAACTCTGATGATATTATTTCCAGTGTAATTTGAGATACATTTTCTGCTGAAATTCTATATTTTTGTTCTGCTGTTACTGTTTATGTGTTATATTCTAATGATTATCCCTGCTTTCGTACTACATGAGTTTGGGGTCATCACAAGATGTTACAGGAATTTCCATCTCCTAAGGATCCGTTAAACTAGATACTATATAATACAATACACTATTATAATAGTGTCCATGTTTAAATATAAAATATTAAAATATCATAAGCAGGATTACCATTATTACCCTTGCACCGTTTATAATACCATAGTATATACATATATTGTAAAGTCCACTATAAACCAGTGGCTATCAGAGGCACTCCATAGGTAAGGTACAAATCAAAGTTATAGGGGGCTCGATCTCGATAATATGACAAGGAATTCCCAGATTAGGAATATACTAGTTGCACGCCCGGACTGGGGGTAATGCATAGCCGCGACTACTGCCCACCTCGGACAACACTCCCAAATCAAGGATGCAAATCAAATCAATCAAACCAAGGGACTATAGTAATAAAGGAAGAAGTGTTGTCGATGGAGGTAGCTAACCCCGCTTGGTCCGATATAGCCCTGTTTTAGTCATTTATATTATGATCTGATGGTCAAAGGCATCCATCAACGTTCTCTTACTTCATTCTGATAGCGATAGCCAACCAACCTACTTCATTCTTGATTCTCCACCACGTAGACAGTTGTTAAAGCGGTTTTCGGTATTGGCAGAGAGTATGACAATATCCGATCCCAGTCTCTTTAACAACCAAACGTTTACATTTTTCACACCGGTCAGCTCTTTTACATTTCAAAGAGGTTAATACATCATATCAAAATATCATATTCTTAAAAATCATTTCGTTATTCAAGATAGAATATTATTCATATTAAAATCTCTATTCAAAACAAGCTAAAGAATCTTGAAACAATTCCAATTAAAAATAATTTAAATATTTAAAATAGTAGCAAAGTATGTTAAAATAATTTAGGTATGTTTATATATATAATAGTTAGGATATATATCGTTAGATAATAAAAGTTTAAATATAAAAATAGTTTTTATAAAATAATATATATGAAGTAAAATATAAAGTAGTTTGTAAAATAGATAATTGGTTATTAAATAGTTTATTGAATAGTAAATATATATAAGTAAAAAAATAGTTTATAAAGATAACATAACATAAATGTATGTTAAATAGTACAGTGTATAAAATAAATGAATATTTAGTAAAATCGCTTGTAAAATGGTTTAAAATACTATAATTGGAATTGGCATTGTTCCTTCCGAATAACCTGAAGTCGTGATTCAATTTCAAATCAATGCAGCTCAATTTCAGTGTTTCAATTCGATTAAACTTTTTTTTTCAAATCAACTCTATTCAGAAAATCTGATTCAAAATTTCAAAGTTTAACATAGAATTCTCATTTGGAATCATTTCAGTTTGTAGTAAATCCAGAGTTCACAAATCAAATATTCACTATTAGAAATCTGCGGTATTCTAATGCGCATTTGGCATTGCTATAGCCTCACTATATTTGTTAATGACGCCTTAGTGACGTTAGAAGCCCCGACAGAAAAATGTGCATCACTAAATTGTATGAATTCGTTATGATGTCACTAAATGGGTGCATATATGGCATCGCTAATATTTACTGAAGCCATAATGACGTATATTAATTTTAGAAAGTTTATGTCACTACGGTACTGACGCCATAGCGACGTATGTTAATTTTAGAAAATTTATGTCGCTACGGCATCGCTAAATCTTAGAGACACCATTGTGACGCAAGTGTACTACAACAAAAATTCATTATAATAGTGTCATTAAATTCTAACGATGCCAATGTTCCACAACAGAAAATTTGTCACAACGACATCGACAAATAAAGAGTAATGCCATTGTAACTCCAATGTTCTAAAGCAGAGACTTATAATAATGGCATCGCTTTTGCCAAACAAATAATTCAATAAATAATAAACTATAATGGAAAAATAAAATTTAAGCCCAAACATACCCAATATAATCATAATCGATAATATAAAATTATGAAGTTGCATGACAACTATAATTCCAATACAATATGCATGAACGATAATAACATAAAACATCATATAAAACAAATCATGTTCAAATAAATCAACTTATAATCATGCAATCTGTTGTCTCGTATGTATTCTTGTCTAAAACCTTCATCACATCCGCAATACTTATTAATAATTTTGCTTCAACTATAATTCATTCATTGCTCTATTCACAACTGAATTATGTAGCAATATCACTGAGGAAATATCATTTGTATACGGAATACAAGTAGTTAAAGGATTTAAAGAATATAGTTACAAAAACAAGTTTAAAAGGTAGATCTGCAGGAACTGTTGTTCCCCCTAAAACGAAACCATTTGACTTGTCAAATAACCGACCAGTCCTGAAAAGAGTGAGCAACTTTGATTGCATGGAGTTAATCTGCCTCTTTTAGATGCAAATGAAAGCACAAGTGACAGGTGGACATCGGTGGAAACATATGAAAGGATTTGCCAAATGAATCTTCCATCCATTTCTTCATTTCCCCTGGTACTATGAATAATTTTAAAAGTAAATATTTGTATCAGTTTTTGTCCTTCCATGCATCTAGTCATGGTACATAATTATCTTAGTGGCACATAAAAAGTCAAAAATCTATATAATAAGATTGCTTTGCTTTAACGGTAGAGACAAAGAAGGGCTAGTATTTAATAAAAACAAAGATATCAGACAGTTCTGCATACTGCAACGTAGGACAAAGCTTCAAATTTCACATTAAAAAGTTAACACCGTTTAAAACATCAGTTAACTCTAACACCAGTTACACACATCTATATAATAAGATTGCTTTGTTTTAACGGTGGAGACAAAGAAGGACTGTGATTTAATAAAAAAAAAGATGTCAGACGGTTCTACATACTGCAACGTAGGACAAAGCTTCAATTTTCACATTAAAAAGTTGATGCCGTTAAAAACATCAGTTAACTCTAACACTAGTTACCACACATATAAATATAATTGAATAGAGATAGTAATAATGGTAAGTAATAATGCACATTTAAAGAATATTGCAAAAAACCTTAACTGAATAGATATAGTAATAATGGTAAGTAATAATGCACATTTAAAGAATTTCAGCAACAAAACCTTAATTGAATAGAGATTGTAATAATGGTAAGTAATATACTCCATCTGTAAAAAAAAAGTTCAGATAATACAATTAAATATTTTTGAAACATATATATTTTGTATGCACTTACCACCGCAGCAATGAAAGTTGCATCCCAACCATACTCATCTATTACCATATTCATCTATTATCAACGGAGTAGAAGGTTAAATGGAATGTTTCAACGGAGTATTTAAACGGAGTAAATGGTTAAACGGAAATGGATTAGACAAAATTGGTGTTTAACATACTACTACTATGATATAATTTACAGTGTAATTGATAGTTCCTATAACAACATCATGTTTGCATGCAAAAAAAAGCCAGAGTGGAATTCTTAGTAATAAATCAACAATTTGACTTATACAACCATAAACCGTGCTATGCATAAAGTGTAAAGTGGAGTTTACCTTATTTGAGTTGAGAAGATTTTGCGTAGTAGCTTGAAGGAGGAGTTGGTTTGTGCGTCTGGGGAAAAGAAGAGGGGACTGTGTATTTATAACTGAAGCATAAAATTGCTTAGGTTATTTGCCATAACTTCGCACCCATGATTGATACTTACCATTATTACTATCTCTATTGAATTAAGGTTTTGTTGTTGACTTTTTAATTATGGTTTCCTTTTTCATACATTGACACTTATAGTACAACTTATATTGTAAAATGCTCAATCAAATCTTAAAATGTGCATTCTTTACATGACATTGGTGTTCAATTATTTAAATGTGCATTATTTGAGTGGTGGAGAATTTAGGCTGACGTTTCTTCTTCTTAAATGCATGAAGGAATACAAAAATAAATTATATTTAATGCTCTACCTATTTGTTCTTCATTTTGTGTATAATTCACCAGTTATAAATTATAGTATCTCTATTCAATTAAGGTTTTGTTGCTGAAATTCTTTAACTATGCATTATTACTTACCATTATTACTATCTCTATTTAATTAAGGTTTTGTTGCTAAAATTCTTTAAATGTGCATTATTACTTACTATTATTACTATATCTATTCAATTAAGGTTTTGTTGCACTATTATTTAAATGTGCATTATTACTTACCATTATTACAATCTCCATTCAATTAAGATTTTGTTGCTGAAATTCTTTAAATGCGCATTATTACTTACCATTATTACTATCTCTATTCAATTATATTTATATGTGTGGTAACGGGTGTTAGAGTTAACTGATGTTTTTAATGGCGTTAACTTTTTAATGTGAAAATTGAAGCTTTGTCCTACGTTGCAGTATGCAGAACCGTCTGATATCTTTGTTTTTATTAAATCCTAGCCCTTCTTTGTCTCTACTGTTAAAACAAAGCAATCTTATTATATAGATGTGTAATGGAATATCATCAACAAACAAACACCCGATTGAAAGTTCTCTTAATCCAATTGTATAATTAAGTCATAAAACAAAAGCACACTCAGTTTTAATAGAAGACAAACAACTATTTCATAATGAGACAATTGCCAAACAATTATGATAACGTTAAAAACGTAATACCCGTTTAACCATTCAATTATGATAACGTTGAAAACATGCAATTGCCATACTAAAAATGATAAAATTTCTGGTTGATTATCTTCTTTGTCACCATCCATATTCCTCCATATACTCCATCTGTAAAAAAAAATTAGATAATATAATTAAATATTTTTGAAACATATATATTTTGTATGCGCTTACCACCGCAGCAATGAAAGTTGCATCCCAATCATACTCATCTATTACCATACTCGTCTATTATTAATGGAGTAGAAGGTTAAATGAAATGTTTCAACGGAGTAAAAGGTTAAACGGGAATTGGATTAGACAAAATTGGTGTTTTATATACTACTACTATGACATAACTTACAGTGTAATTGATAGTGCCTATAACAACATCATGGTTGTGTAACGTCCCAGAAATTTCGACAATTGGGATGTGAAATTAATTAAAGAATTAACTATTAATGATCAAATTTTATATTGATACTTGGGTTAAAAATCAAATATATGGTTTTGAGTATGAATTGACTTCAATATTTTATTCAGAATAATTGGTTGGGATTCAAATATTTGAATTGTATTTGATTCGAGATTCGAATTAAATTTGAAATTCGATTGGAAAATATAAGTGAGTGAATTTAAAAATAAATGTTGCTAACATTAAATAAATTGGAGATTTTTATTTGTTAAAATACATAGAAATTGGCTTGGATATGTGGGTATTTGTATATTTAAAGGGATTGAAATTTAACATTTCAAGTTTGGAATTAAATGGAGTTGTTGATGGACAAAAAGAATAAAATCGGTAAACCGATAAATTAATTTAAATTAAAAATGATGTCGTATATGAACGGAGTTGTATTACAAGCAGAATAATTATATTGGATTCAGAATGTGAAGACGAAGAAATAATACATATAATTTTTGTCGTATTTGGAGGTTGTAGGCGGTATGACCTTTGAGCGTTACGGGGTAATTTGCTCAAGGATTAAAATAAATTTAAATAAACCTTCCACAGTTTATATCTGAGCCGACCTACTAGTTGAAACTCGCATACCCTAAGGCCTAATGACGCGACTTCACTCTTATCCCTGAATTTTCCTATTATAAAACGATATGCCCTTCCCAAATTCTTCAGAAAAACAATCGTTCCCTTTTTTTCAATTTCTAATGGTCACCTCCAATTCGAAATCCGTGGAGAAGTCCATGGCCTCTTGAAATAAAAGCGCAAACCACCAAAGTCGCAACCTCTTTGCTTCCAATGCTTTCGCTTCCACCGACTTCAGCGTCTCAGCACCATGAGTGAAACCCTAGTTGCCCTCCTTTTCAAATCGACATCAATCCTCCGGTTAATTCGTCTCTTTCAACAACATCAAGGCCATCGCCTCCGGCTTCGAAGGTCACTAAGCTCGCCCCAGGAATTGAATCGCCAATGAATTGAAGAAGTCGCCTCATCTCCAGAAATTTCTATTCTATTGTTCTGCTATTCAAGGTGAGTTTCGGCTCACACTCACGGTTCATTTTATTTCAAGCAAATTTTAACTTCATTAGGAATTAAATATGATAGTTAGTGGTATTCTTTAAACCCTGCTAGTGTCGTATGTGTGCTGGTATGGATACATTGCGGTCTGATTTTGTATTTTGAAATCAAATAGCCATGCATTTGGCTTGAGTATTTGCATATGGGTGGTAAAAGCCTGTGTATATATGTATTTAGTGAATGTTTACATCTGTCTACCCGTAAGCACATAGGCTAGTGACCTTGCGCATTTTTATTTTTGTGTTCCTGGAAATTGTGTAAGTCACCCTACTACCTTGTTTGTAACAACTGTTTTCATTAATATATAAAAGGATAGTGAATTTAACTGAATAGGAATACAAGTTTCATCGTACTCTTCTTCTAACACGAATTAAAAGTTATAGAAGCATGCAGAGTACCTGCCACATCTGCTTGTTCTTTCAACCTTTTCAACCCAGTTTCAACCTTTTGCTATTGCCGTGACCTTTGAAGCCATTGTAGAGAATTTTCTTAAGACTAATCATGTAATTTTGTTAAGCAATTGTATTGAAAAAAAAAAGTTGTTCTCCATTGAAAATTCATGAAAACTGAGTTCTAGTAATCATAACTAGAGACTGGATTTAATTGACACTTGTTTCATTGGAGTCATTTTTTCATTATACGTGCTATCGCACATTGGGAATTAAATCCAATGGAAATTCCGTTTCTTCATTCTGTCTTCTGCAAACTTTTTTCGCTTTTATATTTTCTTCAGAACAACGCACCATTTCTAAATACAATCATAAACTGTACAATTGTCCTTAATAATTGCAAAAACAAGTGGGTATATGACAAGAAGAATGCGATATAAGATTTTATTATGAACAGTTTTTTTTATTATGGTACAAAAAAAATACAACATGGCTTTGAAAAAGCTCAATAATTAACTTCAACCAAGAGCAGCAAAGTAGAAAATAAAATGAAAAAGGAACGTACATTTAAAGTCGGTATCCAAAAGCTTGTTGACTACGTAAAACAAGCTAAATTCAATGTCGTATTTCAGATAAGCAGGTCCTACGACTTCTTAAACATGAGACGACACAAGTCACAATGCAATTTAAATGTACGCATAACACGCTGTAAAGTCTCTACTAAAACTTGACATATATTTTATCACTAAACCACATTTTATCTACTGCAATATAGTTGATTCCTCACCCATATTTTTAGTTACTACCATATAGTTGATCACTTGGTTCAAATGCACTTAAGTACTAATTACACTTTACCATGATCGGGATGATATTATAACCTTATTGTTACTTTCAAGTTATTTGCAAACATTTAGACTATTACATTCATGACACATTGAATGCATTGCACTCTTGACCCACCAGTACAAGGTCCAAAGGTCCGTGCATAGTGCAATATAGCACTACTGCTTAGATATGCTTGGAAACTGTAACGACCCGAATTTCCATACCCTTTGGGTCAACTAATAACACCACACGTCCAACCCAAATTGCACAGAAATACGAATCATTAGTAGAAAGAAGTTAGAGGATGAGAAATAGAAAGAAATATTAAAATAGAAGAAAACGAAGATCACAAACTCATAGCAGAACGAACAAAATATATTAAATAACACAATTTTTTGAAATACAAATCAGTAACTGTATATACATACCATTATCAGAGCACAACAGTTACCCTTGGAACAGTTGTAAACGCCTGTTTCCATATACAACATAGTACACAGCGGAAAATATGATAGTCTATAGCTAACTGGTGAAGCCTCCTACTTCAAGCTCCTCAAAGTGAATCTGTAAAATCCCGACTACTTGACTGCCCGTACAAATTTGGGCACCTAAGAGTTTAGGATAAACAAACAAAATAAACTCTGGGTTAGTCATGGGACTGGTGTGAGTAAACTCCAACCATTTGTTTAACTTTTAAAATCCTTTCGAAAGAAAAGACAATCGTAAGACCGATCCACACATTAACACGGATGGTTTTTACCTTACGATAACCAAAAATATTTTTGATATCAAATCCAGTGATATTATAACAATGTCTACGTTAAATAAATAGAAACTAGCGGAACGCTTGCATCTCACGCTCCATATATAATATAAAATCGAAAACCGTAGGGCGCTTATTGGAGATTGGATTTCCAACATGACAAGGTGTGGAACCACCTTCCGATAGTGTATCTCAAGAGGGGAATACACTGGGTTTAACAAGAACGTCTTGCAACCCGGCCCACACATGACCGACCACTCATTTCGCTTGAGTGTATCGAATGTATATCACCAGCGGTTGGGACCAGCAACCGTTTCCCAAAAGGCACAGCATCGATAGATTAAAGAAGCAAATGGAATTTCTCTAGATTGGTGATTATACATCCTAAAGGGAGCGACACACATAGCCATGCTGCCTGCCCGATTTTTGTCAATTTCCGGTTGTGAGGCTTAAGGTTTGAATTATCTTCCAGAACATCTAGCCGCCATTTACTTTGAATGCCACATCGTCAGATCCATCGGAAACCACTAATTGATTACCACAAAAATACTCGGATTGTTAGGCTAAAGAAGTTTCCCTTCTTTGCCACCAACTTCGTACGTTTGAAGGAATCAACGTACGTAATCCCTTTGGAAATACTCTGTCAGACTCTCGCCCATACAAGTTGTCCTGGGTCTGGACAAACCGAAGGCACCATTCTATTAATCCATCTTAGGCAATTTCTACCTAGGATTAACAGAACAGCCCTTGCACTTTACTCCGTCTTCATAATCTCTTCAACATAAGTTGATTCGTAATGCTTATGCCAATACGGAGTGGTTTCCAGATATTAAATCT
>JASFAX010006961.1:0-28830 GCA_030737875.1 Allium sativum | reverse complement strand
AAATGAATCAGAGTTAGTGATTTTACTCACAATGCGCGTTAACCGTTTTAAAACGATTTGCGTTGGTTGATCTAGTCAGACGTGAATTCCAAGTTCTTTTTATGCTGCTCTGCCTCATCATTCTACACTCGCACCATACTTTACGAACAGAAGAACTAAGACCACTGTTAATCTTCACTTTGCAAGCTCTCTCAACAGTCCACTGACTCCAGAATCATTACTGGTATCTTCATTACCTGGCGTCGCCATCACACAACCTTAAGGTGTAAACCCCCACCTCTTTATGTACGATCTTCATATCCCAATAACTTCTCAGAACCGCTTAATTAAATCAATGACTTCACAACGAAAACTCACCACCATATTTTTAACTCTTTAATCCTTTATCATTAGCCACCTAATCCCCCTTGCTAATCTTTTATTTATTTTGTTTTACTACCTTTTCCTCAAATCTTTGCTACCATGACCGTACTGCACCACTTCACTTCGTGACATCAACCCACGGCACATCTATTACAGAACAACTGCATGTCCTCCCATCTTCTTCACGTCATGCCCGATCAAAGCTATTGCTGAGTTCCAGTCCCACTTTCCTTTAACACCCACGCACTGTAGCACCGCCTTCCGTTTTGCATCTGCAGTTGTCTCCTGTTTGCTCACGCCCCATGCAGTGTGTCCTCCACGCATGCACTTCCTGTGTGTTTTTTTCTTTCTTCACAAATGCTTCATGCCTGTGCTATCCAGATGGCTACTCAGATGAACGCGTCTCACGCAATGGCCACTCTCCATCCATACTCATGTGTAATGCTCGACACCCCCCCTTCAACACATACAAGCTTCTCTACCGATCCTTCCAACAGTCCACGCATTCATGTTTTTAACACCCGCCTTCAACAGTTCCACTCACGAACCCGCCCACTTCATCTTTCAACAGCACAACAACCCCATGCACCATCAGAGCAGTTCACCATCACCAATTATTCCCACTTCATCGCCACATCCCCATACTCCTGCTGCGGTTTTCATGAAACCCCTATGCCAAAACTACTCTACCGACGTCGCCGAAGGACCTCGCATCAGATCCGCTCCTTTCCTTTCCAATCCCATTCTCCACTAAGTTTGTTTTCAAAATTTTCAAGCTGTTTAAAACAGCATCTCGACGCTTCTTTCGTTTGGGGTTTTGTGTTTTTATATCTGAAAAATGGTGAACTTCAATTTGCTGGAGTATATATAGGATGATGAAGCTTCATGCTTAAGCAATAGCGTATATAGGGTAGGTTGATTTTTCATTATAATAGGCCCTGCTGCCAACAAGAAAATACATGGGTAGGTGTTGATTTTTCCAAAAGCTAGCTGTATGGTTTTAGATATAGGGTATGGTTGTTGAATGAAACGCGTGATGTTGCTGTAGAGGGTATGTACAATTACTTAGCATAGAAGGTATGGAAATATACTTTTTAAATAGGTTACGGGTATGAATAAATATATAGGGGAATGGGCATAAGCTCTTTGACGTACCACCTATCATATATGGTCATGTTCATGTGGTTCCTCACTGTATAGAATTCCATTCGGACTGCTGCGGACAGAAATAAGAGTACGGTCGTGCTCAGTGAGGTGTCATGATCCCAAAAATATAATAATACCGGTAGATTGACTCATATTTTGAAATCCCGACATACGATACAGGGTGCACAGTACTCCAAATAAAAAGTTGCATATTTAATTAATTAAAAATTACAGTAAAATTCTAAAAATTAAATTATCGCTGTGCCTCAAAAGAACCCTGTCCCGATTTGCATCCGATATCAAGTTATATTCAAATAACTGTTACGGTCGATATACGCTTCTATAGCGATTTTTTTGAATATTTGATTTGGACATATCTTGCAATCTACACAACAAAATCTTGGTTTTTCACTTTTGTTAGAAAGATATAGTTCAACAGATTCCAACGTTTCTCATTTCGAAGAAATCCGATTCAAAACGAGTCCGGTATACTCAGTTGAAGTCCAGAACGTTAAATTACGAACTGTAGGGTCGTTCTGAGCTCGATTATAATTAATATATATTTATATACGTTCAACTTCGTTTTAATTAAAATATAAATCCACTTATATTTTGAATTCAATATTTAAACTGATTTAAATATTCAAATACAAACCGACAAAAATGTGGGACGTTACTGTCCTTCCCCCTTAAAATAATTTCGTCCTCGAAATTGCTAAGATAGGGAAAATGCTACAATCTCTGTTATAAACAGGTTAAAAATCTTTTTGGTTTACTTCATAATTTTAGTTTCAACTGAACTGATTAATTCCAATTAGAATATTAATTCCTTCTTATTAAGAAATTTTGAAAATTTCCTAACAGCTTAAATTTTCAGAGAATCTCGCCAGCATCTCCTCTGCACGGCTTACTTGGTACTACAACAACTTGCCACTCTGGGCCTTCTCCAATCCAAAAGAAAATCAAATAGCCAAACGGCTTGCCCAAACCGACTCATAAAAAATCTCATACTCGTATATAAACGTGTACCTTCTCTGTTGGGCATTCAACTCTATCTCTGCCATCTGCTATTAAACTGGCATATATCCAAACATTTCCAACTGATCTCCAATCAATTTATTTTCCAATCCAATCATTCGCTTTTACTAAGTCAAATTTCCATTCTAACTCCAATTCCATTTACTGATTTATTTCTCAAATCAGTTATCTTTGTCTCCAAATTCAAAATTCGATTCTTATTCTCCAAGAATTTATCCATTTTAATAACTGGAATCTCCAATCTTTCCATTCTGAATTGTTCCGAATTTAGTCCAGTTTTGTTTGAGTTCCACTTTTACCATTTTAACTCCATTAATTAAATCTTTATTTCAGAATTCAAATTCCTGGGATTTATTTCAAATCAGTTTGAAATAATACATATATTCATACATAATGATTCAAAACATTTGAATTTTTTAAACAACTTATTTCAAAACAAAATCTTTCGGTAGCAATCCGTCACTTAGAACCTGAAAATGAACACTGATGATGCTGTAGTCATCGTCAGAATTATTTTCCAGCTATCAAAGTGAGTTCAATACTATATTACTTTTTAAAACATATTTTCCCCACTTTTATTTGAAATTACTTCAAAATATCTTTCACAAGTGCTTGGAAAACAATTTCAAATCTCCCAGGATTTTTAAATTCTCAAACATTATTTCCAACTCTTTTCCATTCTAGAGTTTTATTTCAATTTTGGTTTTAAATTCAGATTCAGTTCATCTGATTTTTGCATATTATACTTATATAATATTCCGATTGGTTATTTATATAACCAACTTAATTATAAATCTTGTTCGATCATAATAATGATCACACATCCAATATATTACAACAATCTCAAGAATATATACTTCTTTTTATATCAAAATATACTTTGGGTAAAAGTATTTTATTTACCCTTTTTCAAAACGTACTGTGTCGAATTACTCTGTTCAAGAGTTTAGAAACACCTATCGACGCAGTTTGCATTACTGTTTCGACCAGAATTTATAAACCACTCGACTGACTAGTCAACACAATATAAAATAGTTTTTATATTAATTTACAAATACGTGCTCATATATATACACTCAACTCAATCTAGAGTATTACTAACTCCATCTATATTGAGTTACGCCACAGAGCCGAGGTAATCACTTAACCTTCAGCTCTGATACCAACTGTAACGGAGCAATTGTCGATACCTTGAGAACCGTGCCATTATTGAAAGAATTTAGAGGGTGAGAAAGAAAAGGTAGAACTAATAGAATAGAAGAAGAAGAAGATCACAACTGAACAGAATCAGAGTAAATACGAATCTCACAGCGGAACAAAATAAAATGTATTATATACATTACTTTGAAATACAAAATCTGAATTTGTACTTACATATCATATCGGAGTACAGTACATCATATCACAACGGAAAATAATCTCTATTTACTAACGGTGGAGCCTCCCTGCTTTTAGCTCCTCCAAGTGAATCTGCGAAGCCTGAAACACTTGACTGCCCGTACAAATTTGGGCACCCAAGAGTTTAGGGAAAACAACAAAATAAACTCTGGGTCAGTCATGGGACTGGTGTGAGTAAATTCCAACCATACTGTTTAACTTTGAAAATCCTTTTCAAATAAGAAGATAATAGTAAGACCAGCCCACACATAAACATGGACGGTTTTTACCTTACTATAATCCAAAATACTTAGATATCAAACCCCAGTGATATTATAATAATGTCTACTCAATTAAATAATCAAGTAGCAGAACGCTTGCATCTCACGTCCCACATATATATAGTATAAAATCATAAACCGCAGGGCGCTTATCGGAGAATGGACTCCAACAGACAAGGTATGGGAGCTCCTTCTGAATAGTGTACTCTAGAGGGATACACTCAGGGTTCAACAAGAACGTCTTGCAACCCGGCCACACATGACCGCTCACTCATTTAGCTTGAGTGTCGCGAATATATTGCCACCACGGTTGTAGGCCATCCAACCATCAATCCGAAGATACAGAATCGAAAAGAAATATAAATATGAATTTTCTCTAGATCGGTGACAATACACCCTGCTTGGGGATGACCCAACTAGCCATGCTGCCTAGCCCAACTTCTGTCATTCTCGGTTGTGAGGCTAGAGGCTACGTCCATCTTCAGAACATCTGATAACCATTCACTTTGAATGTCACATCGTCAAATCCGTAATCACACATTGATTACAGAAATGCACACTGGGTGTAGAATAAAGAGAAGTTACCTTCTCCCCACCAACTTGGTATATTCGTAAAATCAACGGCATGACCGTTGGAAATACTCTGTCAGACACTCGTTCGTACAAGTTGTCCTGGGACTGGAAAAACAGATAGCATCTTTTCTGGAACTAGACGACCCTTGCGTTTAACTCCGTCTTCAATTTGACTCAAATATAATTCGCAGCGCTTATGCCTATACGGAGTGGTTTTCGGATAATAAATCCAACCGGTCTCTCCGTATTGACACGATGGTCAAAACACTTCGATGGTCGGTTATTTAACTATCGAAGTAAAAACAAACATCCATTCACAAACACTGGCCCTTTTATTTAATACTAACTTTCTAGTTTCCCATATTTCTATAAACTCTTCCTTACTTCCCTTCATTTCTACTCTATTTGTTCCTCGTTATAAATCGGTAAGTGAATAAATTTCTAAGTATCAACCCCGAAGGCCGAAACCAACATCAGATTGACGCCTCGAAAGTTACTCAACTCAACCAATGTACAACGGGTTCTAATTTCTTTAAAACTATATCACCTTCCTTATCATGCTCAGTATATCTTTTTAAAACATTATAACTTATCGACTTACTTTAAAACCGTTATATTTTAACTAATGCTGCTATCCTTTCCTTTATAACTAATGCAATACGCTGCTATATTCTCTTTTATAATTACTGCAATACGCTGTTGTATTCTCTTTTCTAGCTATTGCAATACGCTGCTATATTCTCTTTTATAACTACTGCAATACGCTGCCATATTCACATTTCATTTGATAAACTCTGTTTTCTAAGTCAGGTTCTTATTAAATCAATATCAAGTTTATAACTAAATACTGATTACATATCCTATTATAATTTGTTGGTTTAAAACTAAATACTAACTAGCCTATCAGATTATAATTCCTAATAATGTTATTTAGGTTCAGGTCGTATATATAAATACTATACAACAAACAGTACATACAAATATTGAGGAATCCGGTTTGATTCCTCTAACCGGTTTCCTGTATCCATAGATGTTAGTCCACACAATCATCACTAACTCTATACTAGGGAATATTCTAATTGATGGAATCAGCGTCCAATCGATGATGATATATAATATTCAACCAAATGAATTGTATTCTAACTAATCGACCATCGCACAACATTCAAACAACATTAAAATGTAATTAAAATATTTTAAAATGAATCAGAGTTAGTGATTTTACTCACAGTGCGCGTTAACCGTTTTAAAACGATTTGCGTTGGTTGATCTAGTCAGACGTGAATTCCAAGTTCTTTTTATGCTGCTCTGCCTCATCATTCTACACTCGCACCATACTTTACGAACAGAAGAACTAAGACCACTGTTAATCTTCACTTTGCAAGCTCTCTCAACAGTCCACTGACTCCAGAATCATTACTGGTATCTTCATCACGTGGCGTCGCCATCACACAACCTTAAGGTGTAAACCCCCACCTCTTTAAGTACGATCTTCATATCCCAATAACTTCTCAGAACCGCTTAAATAAATCAATGACTTCACAACGAAAACTCACCACCATATTTTTAACTCTTTAATCCTTTATCATTAGCCACCTAATCCCCCTTGCTAATCTTCTATTTGTTTCGTTTTACTACCTTTTCCTCAAATCTTTGCTACCATGACCGTACTGCACCACTTCACTTCGTGACATCAACCCACGGCACATCTATTACAGAACAACTGCATGTCCTCCCATCTTCTTCACGTCATGCCCGATCAAAACTATTGCTGAGTTCCAGTCCCACTTTCCTTTAACACCCACGCACTGTAGCACTGCCTTCCGTTTTGCATCTGCAGATGTCTCCTTTTTCTCACGCCCCATGCAGTGCGTCCTCCACGCATGCACTTCCTGTGTGTTTTTTTCTTTCTTCACAAATGCTTCATGCCTGTGCTATCCAGATGGCTACTCAGATGAACGCGTCTCACGCAATGGCCACTCTTCATCCATACTCATGTGTAATGCTCGACACCCCCCCTTCAACACATACAAGCTTCTCTACCGATCCTTCCAACAGTCCACGCATTCATGTTTTTAACACCCGCCTTCAACAGTTCCACTCACGAATCCGCCCACTTCATCTTTCAATAGCACAACAACCCCATGCACCATCAGAGCAGTTCACCATCACCAATTATTCCCACTTCATCGCCACATCCCCATACTCATGCTGCGGTTTTCATGAAACCCCTATGCCAAAACTACTCTACCGACGTCGCCGAAGGACCTCACATCAGATCCGCTCCTTTCCTTTCCGATCCCATGCTCCACTAAGTTTGTTTTCAGAATTTTCAAGCTGTTTAAAACAACATCTCGACGCTTCTTTCGTTTGGGGTTTTGTGTTTGTAGATCTGAAAAATGGTGAACTTCAATTTGCTGGAGTATATATAGGATGATGAAGCTTCATGCTTAAGCAATAGAGTATATAGGGTAGGTTGATTTTTCATTATAATAGGCCATGCTGCCGACAAGAAAATACATGGGTAGGTGTTGATTTTTCCAAAAGCTAGCTGTATGGTTTTAGATATAGGGTATGGTTGTTGAATGAAACACGTGATGTTGCCGTAGAGGGTATGTACAATTACTTAGCATAGAAGGTATGGAAATATACTTTTTAAATAGGTTACGGGTATGAATAAATATCTAGGGGAATGGGCATAAGCTCTTTGACGTACCACCTATCGTATATGGTCATGTTCATGTGGTTCCTCACTGTATAGAATTCCATTCGGACTGCTGCGGACAGAAATAAGAGTACGGTCGTGCTCAGTGAGGTGTCATGATCCCAAAAATATAATAATACCGGTAGATTGACTCATATTTTGAAATCCCGACATACGATACAGGGTGCACAGTACTCCAAATAAAAAGTTGGATATTTAGTTAATTAAAAATTACAGTAAAATTCTAAAAATTAAATTATCGCTGCGCCTCAAAAGAACCCTGTCCCGATTTGCATCCGATATCAAGTTATATTCAAATAACTGTTACGGTCGATATACGCTTCTATAGCGATTTTTTTGAATATTTGATTTGGACATATCTTGCAATCTACACAACAAAATCTTGGTTTTTCACTTTTGTTAGAAAGATACAGTTCAACAGATTCTAACGTTTCTCGTTTCGAAGAAATCCGATTCAAAACGAGTCCGGTATATTCAGTTGAAGTTCAGAACGTTAAATTACGAACTATAGGGTCGTTCTGAGCTCGATTATAATTAATATATATTTATATACGTTCAACTTCGTTTTAATTAAAATATAAATCCACTTATATTTTGAATTCAATATTTAAACTGATTTAAATATTCAAATACAAACCGATAAAAATGTGGGACGTTACAGTTTTGTTATGAACCATGTTTGAAATAAAGTTAGTTTTATTTTCCGCTGCTTATATATATTTGTCTTGTAAATTAACTGTGTATTTTACCTATAATACTCCACCAAAGTTAAGGCATTCCCTTTGTGAGTGACCTTAACGGAGGTGGGGTGTTTCACTTGGTATCAGAGCAAAGGTTTACCAGATCAGATAAAATTTTTGAAAACTGTTTTCAAAAAGAAGTATGAAGAAGCAATTTTCAAGAAAAAGTGTTTTATTAAAAATGCATAATCCGCCAAAGCCATATGCATGATCTTTCTATCCTTTGTTTTGAATCTTTTCTTTTTCGTTTCAGCATGTTTGGGGATCTTAACCTTCCAGAGGGCGTGCCGGTACCTGGCTGGTTCAGAAGGTACCTAGAGGCTAGGGCCAACGCCGCAGGCCCTGTAGAGGTTCCTCCTCCCCCAGTTGTAGCGGTTCCTACTCCTCCTCCTCATGTAAATGCTTTCTCAAAATATGTAGGGACTTTCGAGCCATGGGTGGAAAGAACTTCAATGGAAATGAATCCTTCGTGGAAGCAAGAAACTGGCTCAAAGAAACTAAGGATTTGTTCGATATCTTCGAAGTGGATGATAGGCAGAAGATACAGTTAGCGGTATGGTCGCTCAAAGACGAAGCTTCCTATTGGTAGGAAGTCATTAACGCTGAAAGACCTATTGAAACTTGGATGGATTTTAGAATGAGGTTGAAACGAAATTCCTCTCACTAGCTGAACGAAGCCTTCAAATGGAGAAATTCTTAACTCTCAAATAGGGAAGTATGACTGTCAAGGAATACGTCAACCAATTTAATCAGTTGGCCAGATTCGGGCTGGATTTAGTGTACACTCCACATAAGAAGGCTCTCCGTTTTGTTAAAGGATTGAATGAGCCACTGCATAGTGTAGCTATGTCCTATATACCTATGGGTGCAACTTACAAGAGGCTGGTGGACATGGCACTGTTACAAGAAGAAGATAAGGCTGGCAAGAAAGAGACAAAGGTGGAAGCATCTCAAGATAAGAAAGGGGAAGGATCACAGAGCAAGAAGACAGATTCCAAGAAAGGCGGGAAGAACAACAAACCCCGTGACAAGAGGAAGTGTAATTTTTGTGGCATTCCTGGACATCTGGTTAAGGATTGCAGAAAGAAGAAGAGGAAGATGGGTGGCTGTTTTCATTGCGGCAAGACAGGACACATGGCTAGGGACTGCCCAAGAAAGCAAGGGCAAGGGCAGAGAGGTGGACCTTCTTCTGGAGGACAAGTTCACGCTCTCACAACAACTCCACAAGAACGAGGTAGAAATATTTCTGTCGAATGTATAGCCTATCTTTTTGATCATCCTATTCGTACACTCTTTGATTCTGGCGCATCGCACTCATTTATATCTACCGCATTAGTTGAATCTCTGCACTTAGACACCAGTTTAGTAGAGGATCCCTTAGTTGTTTCAAATCCAATTGGGGGTTCAATTTATTTGTTAATGATTTGTTTGGATTTGGAAATTTCTATACTAAGTGTTGGGTTCAGATGCAATGCCTATGTTTTGGGCTTCACGGACTATGGGTTGATTCTAGGCATGGATTGGCTATCCAGTAATGGTGCCATCCTCGACTGTGAAAAGAGAGTGGTTAGACTCATGACACGCCTCGGTAACACTCTCGAAATTCCTTGTAATCCCATGAACTCTGTTATGCTTAGCTATCTAGAATCTCTTGATGCATCTATTAAGAATTTGCAGTCTGTTAGAGTAGTCCGTGAATACTCGGATGTCTTTGAAGAGGTGAAGGGGTTACCTCCAAAGCGGGAGATAGACTTCCGCATATACCTCGTTGATAATTCGAAACCCGTTGCCTTACCCGTTAGACACATGGCTTCGAGGGAGAGGAAAGAACTCAGCAAGCAAGTTAAAGAGTTGCTTGAGAAAGGGTTTATAAGGCGGAGTATTTCTGAATGGGGTGCTCCAGTAGTGTTCGCAACTAAAGTGGATGGTTCGCTTCGCTTATGCGTTGATTATAGGGAGCTAAACAAGCTGACCAAGAAGAATAAGAACCCACTCCCAAGAATAGATGACTTGTTCAATCAGCTTGTAGGTGCATCGATTTTCTCCCAACTAGATCTAGCTACCGGGTTTCATCAGCTAAGAGTGGCTGAAGACAGCATCGATAAGACCTCGTTCAGAACCCCAGATGGTTTCTTTGAATGGCTTGTCAAGCATTTTGGCTTGACAAATGCACCCACTTATTTCGTTGACTTGATGAGCAAGGTGTTCAGGGAGTTCCTCAATAAGTTTGTGGTGGTCTTCATAGATGACATTTTGATTTTCTCAAAGAGTGAGGAAGAGCATGCTCAGCATTTTAAAGAAGTCATGGATACTCTTCGACCACATCAGTTGAAAGCCAAATTCTCCAAATGCCATTTTGGAGAGAAGAAGTGAGATTTCTTAGACATGTTGTAACACCCCGTATTTCTGTTAACACTAAAGTTCACACATTAAAGAATAACTAATCTCAGATGTGAGAATTAAGGGAAACAGGATATACCATTATGTTCATCTTGGAATTCTGGTTGAGATAGAGTCCGAGTTTGCATGAATTGGACTTCGTATGAAGAAGTTATGGCCATCGGAAGTTTAAGAAAATTCAAAATAGATTTCAAAAATTCAAATTTCAGAGTCAGAATGGGTTAGGCGGGAAATTTCCCTCCACGGTCAGGTCGACCATAGGGTCGACCTACCCTCACCAGGTCGACCATAGGGTCGACCTGCCCCCCCCCCCAGGGCAGATTTGATTAGTGACCTGTTAATGACTGTGTGCTGACTCATTAGGGTTTCTGGTCTGCTCTGATTAGCTGGGATTAATTCTGGGTTGATCGTACGGCCTAACCTAATCCTAAACTCTATAAAAAGACATGAAGACTCAAACCCTAAAATCAAATTAAAATTAGATTCATGGCCTCCATGCCATCACCTTGCAACTTAGAATAGCCGCCGCCAATTAGAGAGGAAGAAAACTAATCAAATTCAATTCAATTCAACTCTAACAACGAATCTACTTCAAAGGAAAGCTAATACAACTTCAAAATTCAGAACTCAAGACCTTCTTTGAGTTGTGAGTTCGATTTCTTTAATAAAATAATTAGCAATTTAATTGGATTGAGTTATGATGCGGATTATATGGCTATGTTGTGAATTATTGATCGCATGTTGTCAGATGTTGTAAAATTGTGATGTTATCATTTATGTTGTAAATTCTAAGATGTTATCATCTATTTTGTAAAGTTGTGATGTTATCATCTATGTTGTAATTCTATAATTCATGATGATGTTTCATATGCTAGTTTGGTTATGTTGATTCATATGATAAATCATATGTATGTATGCAAGTTTAGGTGTTGATTTAGATGTGGATCATATGAAAGTTAGTAAAGATTATGTATAACCTTACATGTTTCATGACATCTATTTTAGATCTAAAGTTAGGCTATGACATGTGTGAGTTTTATGCAAAATTTTACATGCTAGTTTATATGTTTAAATGTAAGTTTACATCGTCGCTATGTTGCATAAATAACATATGCAAGTTTATATAAATATATGTGTTTGGAATATGAATCATGTTATGTAAGTTTGTGGTTATTGCCTATGCAAGTTTACACCTTTAGATGTAGATCTATGACATACATGATTTATGCAAGTTTATGACTATTGCCTAAACAAGTTCACACCTTTAGATTTGGATTTATGACATATGTAGTTTTATGCAAGTTTGTGACTTTGTCCTATGAAAGTTTTAGATGTAGAACCTCATTCACACATGCAAGTTCACCCCTTATGTTTAGATCTAGTTTTATCTATATGTATGCTGTGATGTTTTCTCTTTATTCCATAAGTTAGACTATTCGAGTCTAACGTATATTTTATGATAAACGAACAAACGTACAACGTGGGGCAATGGGATAATATTAAAAGATTTAATATTGAGAATTGGCATAAATACCTTAAATGGCATAAAATAAATTTGTGATGAAAATTTGTATGATTTTGCATACCATAAATAGATGGACATAATTGAGTCAATTATGGCCATAGTTAAATTTAGAATTGATTGATAATTTGAATAGGGAAATTAATTCAAATTGGGGGATAATTAATTTTCTGTAATTAATCGTCTAAGACACGATGTTAGGCTCTTTTGTGGTGTAAGACTGCTCGGACCCGCCCGACAAATCCAGCTGCCAAAAATGCCAGTCTAATGTGGGAGGTCTTAGGCATAAATTAAATGCGTAACAGTTGTAAAGACACGAGGTTAGGCTCGTTTGTGGTGTAAGACTTCCCGGACCCGCCCGGCAAATCCAGCTGCCACAAATGCCAGTCTAATGTGAGAGGTCTTTACAAGGTTACGGTGTTAATGAATTAAGAAACACTTAAACAGATAAATATGTGGTGGGACGTAGGGGTTAAGTGGGTGCCTTGGGTGGCATGTGAAATTTAGAAGGTGCCTTGGGTGGCATTTGAAATACGATTAGAAACACTTAACCAAAAATTGGAACATGTAAGTGAACATGAATAAGAAGAGTGTTAAGTGGGAAGTACTAGAGGGGAGCAAGCTTAGGTGGATAGCTTGTGTCAAGTAACGGGGGTCCGTTTCAACCAGTAACCCATACGTATCTTTGTGGGCTCGACCCAAGTCGAGGACGGGACACGCATACTGGGCTTGACTGTAAGAGGCCAAAACGGGTTAGCGGTGGCAATGCAAGTCCAACGGGTTTATATGCGTGTGTGGGCCTGGGCTGGTAGGTAAGACGTTGTTGCATCGTCCAGGTATAAGCCGTGCATTGTTGGTGGTATCGGGTTGCCACTTTGGGGAGTAATACACCCCATTGTGGGGCCAGCACGGGTATCTACGAGTTAGGGAGCCGATCGCTTGGGGGTAGTGGGTACACCTAGTGGAGATAGGGGCAGGCGACATCTATGAAGGCAACTAGGGGTGCACGAAACTACCATTATCATTATTAAAGTCATGTAGGCGGGATCAACCTTAGGGTTACTTGTGTTGGTGTAGTATAGTAAATATCTTATAGCGGTTTAGGTGCGCCTTTAACGTTATCTTTGTTCATCTTGTTTCCTTGTTTACTCTGTTATACCCAATTGTTCACAGTCATTTCATTATTTTCCAAATTATGCCTTAGCCTAGTACTTTTGGTAATTATATTGTTAAATTTATCGCACTCGCCAGACTTTATGTCTGACCCCCTTTGTTTCCTCCTCTTTTCTTCCTTTGCCCCCCAGGTGCTCAGGGTGGAACTAACACCAGTGGAGCTTGATTTTGGACAGCTGTATCTCTTTCTTTTAGAAGTTGCGTGGATCGCTGAAGTAAAAGTTCAGCCTATCTTATTTATGGCTATTTTGTGTTGGAGTTATGTCTTTCAATTTATGTACTTTGATTTAGTCAAGATCGATATTATGTACTTTGACTCTGGTATTTGATGATGTAATCAAACTTATGTGTTTACCGCTGCAATGAATAAAGTTTTAAATTTTTAAGTACTGTCTATATCTGTCTTGTTGTTAAGTTTCTGTTCTATACTCACTCAAAACGCTCTATAGAAGTTAATGCATTCCCTTTGTGAGTGACATTAATGGATGTGGGTTGTTACACGTGGTATCAGAGCTGAAGGTTACCAGAACAGATATGAATTTTGAAAAGTGTTTTTGAAAAACAACTTTTATAAAGAAGTACCTTCAGAAGTATGTTTTAAGGAAAGTATTTTCAAGAGAAAGGCTTATTTTAGAAAGCATAACCCCAAGAGCCATATATTCTTCCTTCGGTTCTTTTGTATTGAATCTTTCGTAATGAATATTTCCTTTTTCGTTCAGCATGTCTGGAATTCCCAAGATACCCGAGGGGATAACGATACCAGGATGGTTTAGGAGGTATTTGGAGACTAGGGCCACCACCGCAGGTCCAGCAAATGCTCCTCCTCCTCCTCCTCCTCGTGTCGACACTTTTGCGAAGATATGTAAGGACTTTTAGGCAATGGGTGGAAAACCTTTTCACGGGATGGAGACATTTGTTGAAGCTCGAAACTGGCTAAAGGAGGTGGAAGAATTGTTTGGGATCTTTGAAGTGGAAGACGGAAGAAAGGTCCAGTTAGCTGCCTAGCTAATGAAGGATGAGGCCTCATTTTGGTGGGAGGTCACTAATGGAGAGCGTCCAGTCGATACATGGCTAGATTTTAGGCGGAGGTTTGAGGCGAAGTTTCTCTCACGGGCTGAAGAGAATCTATACATGGAAAGGTTTCTAGCATTGATGTAGGGGAATCTATCAGTGAAAGAATACGTCAACGAATTCAATCAGTTGGCGAGATTTGGCTTGGACTTGGTGAATACACCAGAAAAGAAGGCCTTGAGATTTGTTAAGGGTTTGAACGAGCTGCTTCATGGGTTACCTATGACCCACATCCCCATGGGGGCTACCTTTGAGAGGCTGGTTGACATGGCACTTATGCATGAAGAAGAGAAGGGCTCCAGTGCTAATAAGGCACCCGTGAGGAAGGGGATCAAAAGAAACTGCAACAGCAACAACAGAACAAGAAAGGTGGTAAAGGCAACAATGGTAAGGGAAAGAAAAGATGTTTTAACCGTGGGACACCAGGACATCTAAGCAAAGATTGTAGAAGAAAAAGAAGACTGGTTGTTTCCACTATGGCGAAGCGGGACATCTGATTAAGGACTGCCCAAGGAAAGGGCAGAGTGCAGGGTCTACCTCGGGAGGACAGGTGCAGGCTCTTATGGCACCAGGGCAGGCAAGGGGGAAAGTTCAGGCTCTCGTGGTCCCACCACTGCAAGAACGAGGTAGAGCAATTTCCGTTGAAAGTTTAGTTTTCTATTTGATCATCCTGTCCGTACCATATTCGATTCTGGCGCATCACATTTGTTTATTTCTACATCATTAGTTGAAACACTGCACCTAGATACTAGTCTAGTTACAGATCCCTTAGTAGTCTCAAATCCTATTGGTGGTTCGACTCATCTTTCTATGATTTGTCGGGATTTGAGAGTGTTTATCTTGGGCGTTGGGTTTGAATGCAATGCCTTTATTCTTGGCTTCATGGGCTACGGCTTGATTCTAGGTATGGATTGGCTAACTAGATACGGGGCCATCCTAGATTGTGAAAGAAGGGTAGTTAGATTGTTGATTCGTTGTGGAAGGACCCTTATTTCTTGTGACCCTAGAGGTTGAATAATGCTTAGCTACTTAGAATCCCTTGATGCATCCGATGATGATTTACATTCTATTCATATAGTCCGTGAATATGTTGATGTCTTCGATAAGGTGAGGGGTTTACCCCCAAAACGTGAGATAGACTTTCGAATATATCTAGTAGATAATGCAAAGCCAATTGCATTGCTAGTGCTCCACATGGCTCCAAGAGAGAGAAGATAACTCAGTAAGCAATTGAAAGAATTGCTTGAGAAGGGGTTCATCAGACGTAGTATATCGGAGTGGGGTGCTCCAGTAGTATTTTCCACGAAGGCAGATGGGTCCCTTAGACTTTGTGTGGACTATAGAGAACTTAATAAGCTTACTAAGAAGAATAGACACCCACTGCCAAGGATTTACGATCTCTTCGATCAGTTAGTTGGCGCCTCAGTGTTTTCGTAGTTGGACTTAGCCACTAGTTTCCATCAGTTGAGAGTGGATGAGGATAGCATAGACAAGACTGCCTTTAGGACTCCGGATGGCTTCTTCGAGTTGCTTGTGATGCCCTTCGGTTTGACAAACGCCCCCGCATATTTTGTTGACCTGATGAGTAGGGTGTTTAGTGAGTACCTTAATAAATTCATGGTAGTCTTTGTGGACAACATCTTGATCTTTTCTAAGACTGAGGAAGAGCATGCCCTACATCTTAGGGAAGTGTTGGAGACCCTTCAAGCGCATAGCCTTAAAGCTAAATTTTATAAATGTTACTTTTGGAGGATGGAAGTGCGATTCTTAGGGCACGTGGTTTCCAATGAAGGGATAGCTGTGTATCCCACAAAGGTAGTGGCCATCCAAGATTGGAAGGTCCCTAAAAATGCTACCAAGGTGAGGAGTTTCTTAGGGTTTGCTGCCTACTATAGGAAGTTTGTCAAAGACTTCGCAAAAATATCAGCCCCATTAACACGCTTGACGAAGAAGAACTTAGTCTTCACGTGGGACATAGATTGTGATGATGCGTTCCAACGTTTAAAGAGAGCTTTGACCACATCACCGGTCTTAATGTTGCCAGATGGGAGTAAGCCATTTACTGTTTATACCGATGCTTGTGGGATAGGACTAGGCGCAGTTTTAATGCAAGAGGGAAGGGTAATAGCCTATGGTGGAAGGCAGTTGAGAGTGCATGAGAGAAATTACCCTACACATGACCTAGAGTTGGCCGCTATTGTTTTCATGCTTAAGTCTTGGCGCCGTTATCTTCTTGGCGAAAAATTCGAATTGTTCACTGACCACGAATCGCTAAAATACTTGTTCTCTCAGAAGGACTTGAACTTAAGGCAGCAAAGGTGGATGGAATTCTTAGCATCCTACGACTTCAAGATAGCATATACCCTGGCAAGGGTAACGTGGTGGCAGACGCCTTAAGTAGGAAAAGGTTATCCTTGAGTCCGTTGTTTGTTGAGCGGCGAAGCTTGGAGTTCATCTCTACGTTTGTCTTCAGACCATCCATTGACTTTGTACCCGGTTTGCTGGCATCCTTAGAGGTCAGACCACCGCTTTTGGGACGGATTGGTGAGGCACAGTGAGATGACCCACAGTTGGTTGAGTTAGTAGAGAAGCTCAAAAGAGGGGAGTCATCGAGCCGTCTCCGTTGGTATACCCTAGATGATAAGGGTTGGTTACGTTGGGACGGTAGACTTTGTGTACCACGGGACGAGAATTTGAGGAAGACCATTCTTGATGATGCACATCGTTTGAAGATGACCATCCATCCTGGCGGGGACAAGATGTACATGGACATGAGACGAGTTTACTTTTGGGCCAGCATGAAGAGGGATGTGGCTGAGTTTGTCGCTAGATGCTTGGTATGCCAACAAGTAAAAGCAGAGCAAAAGAAGCCCGGTGGGTTGCTTCACCCATTGGAGGTCCCACAATGGAAGTGGGAAAGTGTCTCGATGAACTTTATCGATGGGTTACCGAGATCAAGGAAGGGTAATACGGGGATTTGGGTCGTGGTAGACAGACTTACTAAGAGCGCCGATTTCAATCCCGTGAAGAGTAAGAGGACTGCTCCATGGTTAACTTCCGTATACATTCGAGAGATTGTTCGTTTGCATGGTGTTCCTTTTAGCATAGTGAGAGACCGCGATCCTATCTTCACTAGCGAGTTTTCGAAGAGCTTGCAATAGGCGGTAGGGACTCAGTTATGTTTGAGCACCGCATATCATCCTCAGACGGACGGCCAGACCGAGAGGGTGAATCGTATTTTAGAGGACCTATTGAGGTTGTGTGTCTTAGACTTCAGAGGTACATGGGAGGAACATCTTCCATTGGTGGAGTTTGCATATAATAACAGCTTTCAGTCTAGCATTGGCATGGCACCGTTCGAGGCTCTTTATGGATGGCCGTGTCGTTCGCCTACATGTTGGCGGGAATCTACATATAAGATCTTGCTTGGGTCCGATATGATTAGAGAGACTTCGGAAAAGATCGATTTGATTCGAAGGAGGATGAAGACGGCGCAAGATAGGTAGAAATCTTATGCTGACAAGAGGAGGACAGATCTTGAGTTTGAGATAGGGGACATGGTCTTTGTCAAGGTGTAACACCCCAGATTTTTGAATAATCAAATTAACTAAAATAAAGAATAATTAATCTCAGACGTGAGAATTAAGGGAATGGGGTTGCGCCATTGTGTTCGTCTCAGAATTCTGGTTGAAATAGAGTCCGAGTTTGCGGGAAACGGGTACCGGATGAAGGAGTTATGGATGAACGAAGTTTGGTGGCAAAAGAAGAATTTTTTTTTTGCACTGGCGCACTTGGGAAGTGCGCCAGTACGAATTTACATTGGTGCACTTCAAAAGTGCGCCCAGGCCAAGGGAAAAACCTGCACAACCTTCTGGTTCAGTCTGACCCCTGTTCTGACTCATTGTTGAGTCCTTTCTGACTCTTTGCTGCGTCATTAGGGCTGACTTGTCACCCTATCATGACTGAGTGGTTTCGATTAACCCTAAGATCATCCGATGGCTTATATTAATTCAAAACTCTATAAAAAGACCCATAGACTCAAACCCTAAATCAGAATTAAAACTGAAACTATGGCCGTCATGCTATCGTCTTGAACCCTAGAGTAGCCGTCACAAATTAAAGAGGAAGAACAAAAAATCAAATCAGTTCTATTCAAACCTAGCAATGAATCTTCTTCAAAGGAGAGCTAATACAACTCCAGAAATCAGAATTCAGAACTGAAGACCGCTTTTGAGTAGTGTGTTCGATCACTTTAACAAAATAATTGCTAAATTAATTATGATGTGATATACGTTGGATTATAAGTTGTGGTTGTGAATCTAATTCATATGTTTAATCATGTATGTTAACTTGATTCATATTATATGATGTTACACAAGCTTTATATATGATGTTATGCAAGTTTCATGTATGATGTTATGCAAGTTAATATGATTATGCAAGTTTCATATATGATGTTATGCAAGTTAATATGATTATGCAAGTTGTGCATATGATGTTATGCAAGTTAATAAGATCACGCAAGTTGTATGCGAGTTATATGATGTTATGTAAGTTTGGATCTAAAAAAATATGCTAGTAGTTCATGATGTTAACTTGTGTCAATGATTCCCTTTTTATAACCCAATCACCTAGGTTTATAACATCAGTTTTTGTGCGAATATGGATGTGGAACATATGCTAGTTCGTATAAGTATTATGTTCATATGCAAGTTTAAGTGATAATTGGATTCACACATATATAAGTTTACACCTTTAAAGTTTAGATCCATATTCAAGTTGACATTTTTATGTTGAAACAATGACATGCATAGTTATGCAAGTTTACACCTTTATGTGGATCCATAGTTTACTCAGGTTAACACCTTTTATTGGATCCATAGTTATGCAAGATGACACCTTTATGTTTAGGTTGACGACATACATAGTTTATATAAGTTTGTGATAATTACCTAGGCTAGATGGGTGTAAAACTAAGTTCACACGTTTTAGATCTATAATTTTGGGATCCTTGATAATACAAAGACTATGCAACTATGTTGTAATCCTTAATTGCAAGTTAGATGCAAATTAGATCTATTATTGTGTGTATGTGACTTTGTGGCATTTATTTCCTTTTTTATTAGACTGTTTGCTAGTCTAATATGTATATGTCATGTTAAGCGAACGAATGACGGAGGTACGATGGGGATAATAGTGGATACACACATATTGTGAATTTGTCATGTAATGGCCTAAAGAGGCATGTAATTAATTTTAAAGAAATAAAATATAATTGTGGTGAAAATTGGTATGATTTTACATACCATAAATGGATGGACATAATTGAGTCAATTATGGACATCGTTAAATTTGGAATTGTTTGATAATTTGAATAGGGAAAGTAATTCAAATTGGGGGAATGATTAATTAGGTGTAATTAATCGTCTAAGACACGAGGTTAGGCTCGTTTGTGGTGTAAGACTGCCTGGACCCGCCCGGCAAATCCAGCTGCCACAAACGCCAGTCTAATGTGAGAGGTCTTAGGCATAAATTAAATACGTAACAATTGTAAAGACACGAGGTTAGGCTCTTTTGTGGTGTAAGACTGCCCGGACCCGCCCGGCAAATCCAGCTGCCACAAATGCCAGTCTAATGTGAGAGGTCTTTATGAGGTTACGGTCTTAATGAATTAAGAAACACTTAACCAGATAAACATGTAGTGGGACATGAAGGGGTTAAGTGGGTGCCTTGGGTGGCATGTGGAATCTAGTGGTTTCCTTGGGTGGCATGAGGAAATACGTTTAGTAACACTTAACCAAGGTAAAACATGTAAGTGGGACATAGGGGTTAAGTGGGTGCCTTGGGTGGCATGTGGAATTACTAATAGAAACCCTTAACCAAAATTGAAACATGAATAAGAAGTGGGTTAAGTGGGAAATACTAGAGGGGACCAAGCTTAGGTAGATAGCTTGTGTCAAGTCATGGGGGCCCATTTCAACCAGTAACCCATACGTATCTTTGTGGGCTCGACCCAAGTCGAGGACGGGACATGCATACTGGGCTTGACTGTAAGAGGCCAAACCGGGTTAGCGGTGGCAACGCAAGTCCAACGGGTTCATATGCGTGTGTAGACCCGGGCTGGTAGGTAAGACGTTGTTGCATTGTGTAGTTATAAGCCGTGCATCATTGGTGGTATCGGGTTGCCACTTTGGGGAGTGATACACCCCACTGTGGGGCCAGCACGAGTATCTACGAGTTAGGGAGCCGATCGAATAGGGCTGGGTAGTGAGTACACCTAGTGGAGATAGGAGCAGACGGCACCTATGTAGTCAGCTAGGGGTACACGAAGCTACCACTATTATTAATAATTACTAAGGGGGTACACCTAGTGGAGATAGGAGCAGGCGGCACCTATGACGTCAGCTAGGAGTACGTGGAATTACCATTATTACTTATTGAAGCGGTACATCTAGTGGGGATAGGTACACGCTGGGTACCTATGATAGCAACTAGAGATATACAATCAAACATGGAGGATAGTGGGTACATCTAGTAGTACACAAAGCTATCATCGTTCTATTTAGCCAGAGGGATCAAATTTCTAAAGTGACTAGTAGGGGTGTAGTTATTGTTAGTACAGTACAGTATGGTACAGTACGGTAGAGTATAGTAATTATCCTATATCGATTAGGAAGCGCCATTTACGTTATCTCTGTTTCTCTTGATTTCCTTGCCATACCCATGTGGTTCACACAGTCAATACCTTATTCTCTAGCTTATATCTTATCATATTGCTTTAATAATTATGTTGTTATAGTTTTCGCACTCGCCAGACTTTATGTCTGATCCCCTTTGTTTCCACCACTTTTCTTCCTCCCCCCCAGTTTCTAAGGGTGGGACTAGTACTAGTGGAGCTTGATTGGGATCTCTTTGGGAGCACTTGGATTTGGATTGCCGAAGTAAAGTTCAGCCTATCATTTTCTTTATGGCTATTTGTAGTAGTGGGATTACGTACTTTGTTTTATCAAGATGGGTATTATGTACTTGACTTTGGTTTATGTTTTTTGATGATGTAACCAAACATATTTACCTTCTGCTGTTATAAATAAAGTTTTAAATTTTCAAGTACTGCTTTATATCTGTCTTGTTGTGATTTTCTGTTCTATATTCACTTAAAATGCTCCATGGAAGTTAATGCATTCCCTTTGCGGGTGACATTAATGGACGTGGGGTGTTACACGTGGTATCAGAGCTGAATGTTACCAGAATAGATAAGATATTTTGAAAAACTATTTTTCAAAAGCATTTTTATAAAGAATACTTCCAAAAATATGTTGGTAGAAGAGTATTTTTGAAAGAAAGGTTTATTTTAAGAACATAATCCCCAAGAGCCATATATCCTTCCTTCGATTCTCCGTTTTGAATCTCTTCCTCTTTCTCTTTTTGAGTTTCTTTTTCCCCCCTCCGCGTATAGATGATTTTATAAGATAAATAAGGACTTCCGTACGAAGGACGGAAAACCACTTCAAGGGACTTAGACGTTTGTTGGGCTAGAAGTTAGTCCAAGGAAGTGGATGACTTGTTGGTACCTTTAAGATAGACGATGGGAGGAAGGTTCAAATAACTGTTTGGTTAACAAAGGACGAAACCTCATCTTGGTGGGAGGTCACGAATGAAGAATGTGGAGAAGAAGGCTAGTTGTTTTGGAGAAATAGGATACCTTAGGATTGTCCAAAGAGGCAAGGACAAAGTACAGGATCTTCTGGAGGGTAGGTGTATTCCCTCACGGCTGGTATACCTGATGGGGGTAAGACCGTCTAGGTTGAAATTTGGTTTTCTTTATCATCCTGTTTGAACTTTGTTTGATTCTGGCGCTTCATACTCGTTTGTATCTGCTTCGTTAGTTGAAACACTGCACCTAAATACTAGTCTAGTTAAGGATCCCATCCTAGTCTCAAATCCTGTTGGTGGTTCGGCTCATCCTTCAATGGTTTGTCGGGATTTGAGAGTGTCTATCTTGGGCGTTTGATTTGAATGCAACGCCTTCGTCCTTGGTTTCACGGGCTATAGTTTGATTCTAAGGGTGGATTGGCTAGCCAAGCGGGGTGCCATCCTAGATTGTGAAAGGAGGGTAGTTAGAATATTGATTCGTTATGGAAAGACCCTCATATTTCTTGTGACCTTAGGGGTTCAGTGATGCTTAGCTGCCTAGAATCTTCTGACGCAACCAACGATGATTGAGAATCTGTTTGTGTGGTCCGTGAGTATGGAGACGTCTTTGATAAAGTGCAGGGTTTACCCAGAGGCGCGAATTAAGTTTTCGTATGTGCTTAATAGATTAAGCAAAGCCAGTTATGTGATCAGCGGCGGTTTTGGGGCAAGACTGGCAAGGACAGCCAGAGTCGGTCAAGTGCTCAATTGGTTGGCCGTCTTACTAGTATCATCTCACGTAGGCCGTCTGAATTCAAAGGAGGTATCCCTTGGATGTTTGTCTTATATTGTTTTATGCCTTTGGGGCTTGCACTTGGGGGATGTCGAGTTCGACTAGGAGGGTCTGTGTGAGAGATGGATAGTTGTGACGATTTTGCATGGGAAAATACCCTGGTTTTCTCTAGAAGCAGAGAAGAGCATGCCCTACATCTTAGGGAAAGCTTATGGACCCTACAAGTGCACCAGCTTAAAGCTAAGTTCTCCAAAATACCATTTTTGGAGGAAAGAAGTGAGGATTTTAGGGAATGTGGTCTCTAGGGAAGGGTGATATGTTATGGTGGATGGAGTTCTTAGCGTCCTACGATTTCGAGATAGCAAATACCCCTAACAAGGGTAACGTTGTGGCGGATGCCTTGAGTAGGAAAAAGTAGACATTGAGTCCTTTGTTCGTCGAGTGGCGTAGCTTAGAGTTTATCTCTACCATTGACTTTAGACCATCCATTGATTTTGTACCCGGTTTGCTAGAGTCCTTGAAGTCATACCTACGCTTTTGGGACGGATTGGAGAGGCACAGTGTGATGACCCATAGTTGATGGAGTTAGTAGAAAAGCTCATAAGAGGGGAGTCATCCAGCCACCTAAGTAGGTATACCCTAGATGATAAGGGTTGGTTGCGTAGGGACGGTAGACTTTGTGTACCACAGGACGAGAATTTGAGGAAGACCATTCTTGATGATGCCCATCGTTCGAAGATGACCATCCATCCCGGCGGGGACAAGATGTACATGGACATGAGACGAGTTTACTTTTGGGCTGGTATGAAGAGGGATGTGGCCGAGTATGTCCTAGATGCTTGGTGTGCCAACAAGCAAAAGCAAAGCAAAAGAAGCCTGGTGGATTGCTTCACCCATTGGAGGTCCCACAATGGAAGTGGGGAAGTGTTTCGATGAACTTTATTGACGGATTACCAAGATCGAGGAAGGGTAATACGGGGATTTGGGTCATGGTAGACAGACTTACTAAGAGCGCCCATTTCATTCCCGTAAAGAGTAAGAGGACTGCTCCATGGTTAGCCTCCGTATACATTCGAGAAATAGTTCGTTTGCACGGTGTTCCTTCTAGCATAGTGAGCGACCGCGATCCTATCTTCACTAGCGAATTTTGGAAAAGCTTGCAAGAGGCAGTAGGGACTCAGTTATGTTTGAGCACCGCATATCATCCTCAGACGGACGACGGCCAGACCGAGAAGGCGGTAGGGACTCAGTTATGTTTGAGCACCGCATATCATCCTCAGACGGACGACCAGACCGAGAGGGTGAATCGTATTCTAGAGGACATATTGAGGTTGTGTGCCTTAGATTTCGGAGGTACATGGGAGGAACATCTTCCGTTGGTAGAGTTCGCATATAATAACAGCTTTCAGCCTAGCATTGGCATGGCACCGTTCGAGGCTCTTTATGGACGGCCGTGTCGTTCGCCTACATGTTGGTGGGAGTCTACAGACAAGATCTAACTTGGGCCCAATATGATTAGAGAGACTTCAGAAAAGATCGATTTAATTCGAAGGAGGATGAAGACGGCGCAAGATAGACAGAAATCTTATGCGGACAAGAGGACGTCAGATCTTGAGTTTGATATTGGGGACATGGTCTTTGTCAAGGTGTCTCCATTACGGAACGTCGTTCGCTTTGGATCCATTGGGAAGTTAGCACCAAGATTCGTAGGACCGTTTCCTATTAAGGAAAGGATTGGGCAGATGGCGTATAGAGTGGAGTTGCCCGAGAGACTTAGTGGTGTACACAACGTATTCCATGTATCACATTTGAGGAAGTGCTTGCACGAGACCGCGGAAGTGGTAGAGCCAAGCTTGCTTAGAGAGGTGGAGATCGAGCGTGATGCGACGATTCGACGAGCTCCTACGTGCATTCTTGGGTCGAAGATTAAGAAGTTGAGGAATCGAGAGGTAAAACTAGTCAAAGTGCAATGGGGAGATGATGAGAGCAACACTACTTGGGAGACAGAAGCGAAGATGCGTTCATTATACCCTTTTCTTTTCGAGGGTATATCTTTTAATTTCTCCTTTATCGCTTACCTTGTACTTATCTTATCTTTAGTGTGTCCTCTCGCTAGTATCTTTGACCTTTAGATAAGGTAGTCCTATGGTTGAAACATGTGTTTGAGACGTGTTATGTATGATGGATGCATGTGGAAGCAAGTGTTTGCTAGTGGTTGCTAGTTGATGCATATACACACACTTTAGGCACTAGATCGGCTCAGTCACTTCATATTGCATATAAATGTGTTTACATATTTAAGTAATGGATGTATAATGGTTGTACCATCATATGGATGTTGCATTTTAGTGAATGGTTGTGCACACATGTAGAAATAATATGTATCGATAAGGTTCTTTCGCACACATAATGGACGCATGGCACTATCATGGTTTGCATTAAGGAGGTCAACTGAATCAGTAGACCGCCTAATTTTGAATTAGATAAGGAACATATACACACACTTCTTGCATATGTTCATACAGCATTAGAAATTTTATAAGGACAATGGATGCCCATATTTGATGGTTGAGTAGATGGTTGTTTGGATGGTAGGATATACATTCTCCTTAACTTAGAGATTTCGAGGACGAAATCCTTTAAGGAGGGGAGAATGTAACACCCCGGATTTTTGAATAATCAAATTAACTAAAATAAAGAATAATTAATCTCAGACGTGAGAATTAAGGGAATGGGGTTGCGCCATTGTGTTCGTCTCGGAATTTTGGTTGAAATAGAGTCCGAGTTGCGGGAAACGGGTACCAGATGAAGGAGTTATGGACGAACGAAGTTTGGGGGCAAAAGAAGAAAAAAAAATTGCACTAGAGCATTTGGGAAGTGCGCCAGTACAAATTTACATTGGTGCACTTTCCAAGTGCGCCCAGGCCGAGGGAAAAACCTGCACAGCCTTCTGGTTCAGTCTGACCCCTGTTCTAACTCATTGTTGAGTCCTTTCTGACTCTTTGCTGAGTCATTAGGGCTGACTTGTCACCCTATCATGATTGAGTGGTTTCGATTAACCCTAAGATCATCCCAAATGCTATAAAAAGACCCATAGACTCAAACGCTAAATCAGAATTAAAACTGAAACTATGGCCATCATGCTGTCGTCTTGAACCCTAGAGTAGCCGTCACAAATTAAAGAGGAAGAAGAGCAAATCAAATCAGTTCTATTCAACCCTAACAACGAATCTTCTTCAAAGGAGAGCTAATACAACTCCAGAAATCAAAATTCAGAACTCAAGACCGCTTTTGAGTAGTGAGTTCGATCACTTTAACAAACTAATTGCTAAATTAATTATGATGTGATATACGTTGGATTATAAGTTGTGGTTGTGAATCTAATTCAAATGTTTAATCATGTATGTTAACTTGATTCATATTATATGATGTTATGCAAACTTTATATATGATGTTATGCAAGTTTCATGTATGATGTTATGCAAGTTATAATGATTATGCAAGTTTCATATATGATGTTATGCAAGTTAATACGATTATGCAAGTTGTACATATAATATTATGCAAGTTAATAGGATCACGCAAGTTGTATGCGAGTTATATGATGTTATGTAAGTTTGGATCTAAAATATATGCTAGTAGTTCATGATGTTAACTTGTGTCAATGAATCCCTTTTTATAATCCAATCACCTAGGTTTATAACATCAGTTTTTGTGCGAATATGGATGTGGAACATATGCTAGTTCGTATAAGTATTATGTTCATATGCAAGTTTAAGTGATAATTGGATTCACACATATATAAGTTCACACCTTTAAAGTTTAGATCCATATTCAAGTTGACATTTTTATGTTGAAACAATGACATGCATAGTTATGCAAGTTTACACCTTTATGTGGATCCATAGTTTACTCAGGTTAACACCTTTTATTGGATCCATAGTTATGTGCAAGATGACACCTTTATGTTTAGGTTGACAACATACATAGTTTATGTAAGTTTGTGATAATTACTTTGGCTAGTTGGGTGTAAAACTAAGTTCACACCTTTTAGATCTATGATTTTTGGACCCTTGATAATACAAATACTATGCAAGTATGTTGTAATCCTTAATTGCAAGTTAGATGCAAATTAGATCTATTATTGTGTGTATGTGACTTTGTGGCGTTTATTTCCTTTTTTATTAGACTGTTTGCTAGTCTAATATGTATATGTCATGTTAAGCGAACGAATGACGAGGGTATGATGGGGATAATAGTGGATACACACATATTGTGAATTTTTCATGTAATGGCCTAAAGAGGCATGTAATTAATTTTAAAGGAATAAAATATAATTGTGGTGAAAATTGGTATGATTTTACATGCCACAAATGGATGGACATAATTGAGTCAATTATGGTCATCGTTAAATTTGGAATTGATTGATAATTTGAATAGGGAAAGTAATTCAAATTGGGGGAATGATTAATTAGGTGTAATTAATTATCTAAGACACGAGGTTAGGCTCGTTTGTGGTGTAAGACTGCCCGGACCCGCCCGGCAAATCCAACTGCCACAAACGCCAGTCTAATGGGAGGTCTTAGGCATAAATTTAATACGTAACAATTGTAAAGACACGAGGTTAGGCTCTTTTGTGGTGTAAGACTGCCCGGACCCGCCTGGCAAATCCAGCTGCCATAAATGCCAGTCTAATGTGAGAGGTCTTTATGAGGTTACGGTCTTAATGAATTAAGAAACACTTAACCAGATAAACATGTAGTGGGACATGAAGGGGTTAAGTGGGTGCCTTGGGTGGCATGTGGAATCTAGTGGGTGCCTTGGGTGGCATGAGGAAATACGATTAGTAACACTTAACCAAGGTAAAACATGTAAGTGGGACATAGGGGTTAAGTGGGTGCCTTGGGTGGCATGTGGAATTACTAATAGAAACCCTTAACCAAAATTGAAGCGTGTAATTGAAACATGAATAAGAAGTGGGTTAAGTGGGAAATACAAGAGGGGACCAAGCTTAGGTAGATAACTTGTGTTAAGTCATGGGGGGTCCATTTCAACCAGTAACCATACGTATCTTTGTGGGCTCGACCCAAGTCGAGGGCGGGACACGCATACTGGGCTTGACTGTAAGAGGCCAAACCGGGTTAGCGCTGGCAACACAAGTCCAACGGGTTCATATGCATGTGTGGACCCGAGCTGGTAGGTAAGATGTTGTTGCATCATGTAGGTATAAGCCGTGCATCATTGGTGGTATCGGGTTGCCACTTTGGGGAGTGATACACCCCGCTGTGGGGCCAGCACGGGTATCTACGAGTTAGGGAGCCGATCGAATGGGGCAGGGTAATGGGTACACCTAGTGGAGTTAGGAGCAGACGACACCTATGTAGTCAGCTAGGGGTACATGAAGTTACCACTATTATTAATAATTACTAAGGGGGTACACCTAGTGGAGATAGGAGCAGGCGGCACCTATGACGTCAGCTAGGAGTACGTGGAATTACCATTATTACTTATTGAAGGGGTACATCTAGTGGGGATAGGTACACGCTGGGCCTATGATAGCAACTAGAGATACACAGTCAAACATGGAGGATAGTGGGTACATCTAGTAGTACACGAAGCTATCATCGTTCCATTTAGCCAAGAGGGATCAAATTTCTAAAGTGACTAGTAGGGGTGCAGTTAGTGTTAGTACAGTACAGTATGGTACAGTACGGTTGAGTATAATAATTATCCTATATCGATTAGGAAGCGCCATTTACGTTATCTCTGTTTCTCTTGATTGCCTTGCCATACCCATGTGGTTCACACAGTCATTACCTTATTCTCCAGCTTATATCTTATCATATTGCTTTAATAATTATGTTGTTAGATTTATCGCACTCGCCAGACTTTATGTCTGACCCCCTTTGTTTCCACCTCTTTTCTTCCTTCCCCCCAGGTTCTAAGGGTGGGACTAGTACTAGTGGAGCTTGATTGGGATCTCTTTGGGAGCATTT